>CAUYPK010030695.1:0-63038 GCA_963574355.1 Loris lydekkerianus
TGTACCAGAATGTTTATTGCAGCCCAATTCATAATTGCTAAGTCATGGAAGAAGCCCAAGTGCCCATCGACCCACGAATGGACTAGCAAATTGTGGTACATGTATACCATGGAATATTATGCAGCCTTAAAGAAAAATGGAGACTTTATCTCTTTCTTGTTTACATGGATGGAGCTGGAACATATTCTTCTTAGCAAAGTATCTCAAGAATGGAAGAAAAAGTATCCAATGTACTCTGCCCTACTATGAAGCTAAATTATAGCTTTCACATGAAGGCTATAACCCAACTATAGCACAAGACTATGAGGAAAGGGCCAAGGGAGGGGAAGGGAGGGGAGAGGTTAGGGTGAAGGAAGGGTAATGGGTGGGGCCACATCTACAGTGCATCTTAGAATGGGTACAGGCGAAACTTACTAAAGGCAGAATATAAATATCTACATACAGTAACTAAGAAAATGCCATGAAGGCTACATTGAACAGTTTGATGAGAATATTTCAGATTGTATATGAAACCAGCACACTGTACCCCTTGATTGCACTAATGTACACAGCTATGATTTAAAAATTAAAAAAATAATAAAACAAAAAAAGGAGATGGCTTCATGCATGGTAAGGAGTAGATGCTTTTGCCACATGAAGCACACAGAATGGTGATTTTCTGTTGGAGGCAGCATTCATGGCTGTAAGCTGTCCAGATTGGCTTTCCCATGCCCATAGCTGTTGGGCTTCCACTGCCTGGGGAGCTAGGGGCCTGTTGCATACGACTGTTTTACACAGTCCTGGAAAAGGGTGATGAAGACCCAGACTAGGCTTATACAAGCAGTACTCAGGGAGAGGGAATGATTGGAGAAATATTTTGATTGAAAAACTGTTGGATGTAGCAGGAAGCCCTACAAAGATTTTTCCTGTGTTTGATGCCATTATGTTAACAATTGATAAACAGCATCCTACTGCTTGACCTTGAGTTGGAGATTCACTGTGTGTCATTAGTAAGAAACAGATGGTATTTTCTTTCCAGAGAAGGAAGCTTCTATATTAGAAAACTAGAAAAGGAAAAGAAAATGAAATCCAAACTAAGCAGAAAAAAAGAACAATAAAAATTAGAGTGGACATCAATGTAAATTGAAAACAGGAAATAATAGAGAAAATCAACAAAGCTGATTCTTTGAGAAGATCAAATAAATCAATAAACTGCTAGCCATGTTAACTAAGAAAAAAGACAGAAGACAAATAATTACTAATAACAGAAATGAAATACAGACATCAATATAGACCCATAAATGTTAAAAGGATGACTGAAGAATACTATGAACCCTGTGTTTGAAAATTCAATAAAATGTACCAATTCCTTGAAAACAATCTGGGCTGGGTGTGCTGGCCCACACCTGTATTCCTTGTACTCTGGGAGGCTTAGGCAGGAGAATCCCTTGAGCTCAGGAATTTGAGACTAGCCTAAGCAGGAGCGAGAGCCTGTCTCTACTAAAAATAGAAAGATTAGCTGGGTATGGTGGTGGGCATCTGTAGTTCTAGCTGCTAGGATAGGTTGGGTGGGGGGAGGCTGAGGCAGGAAGGTGGCTGAGCCCAAGAGCTTGAGGTTGCTGTGAGCTAGGCTGACAACACAGCACACTACCCAGGACAATAGAGTAAGACTCTTCTCTTAAAAATAATAATAATAAAATGAAATATAATAAAATGTTAAGAAAACCCACAATCTGCTAAACCTCATACAAGAAGAAATAACAATCTGAATCAATCTATATTTGTTAAAGAACTTGAAGAAATAATTAATAGCCATCCAAAACAGAAAGTACCAGATCCATATGGTTTCACTGGTGAATTCTACCATTTAAGGAAATAACTATACTAATTATCTATAATCTCTTTCAAAAGATCGGGCAGAAGGGATATCCCATTATCCCTGTGGTAATGTAATCAAAACCAAAACAAAGACATTATAAGAGGAAAAAAAAAACCTACAAACCAATATCTCACATGAACATGCGTGAAAAATCCTCAAAAAAAAAAGCTAGCAAATAAAATTTAACAATACATAAAAAAATTATACACCATGACCAGCAGAGTTTCTCTTAGCATAGCTAGCTATGTTTCAACATATGAAAATTAATTAACGTAGTCAACAAGCTAAATAAGAAAAATTACACGATCATATCAATAGATGCAGAAAAAAATTTGACAAAATCTAACAGCCATTTACGATAAAAACTCTCAGTAAACAAGGAACAGAGGGGAATTTCCTTAAGTTAATAAAGAATATCTACCCTATAGCTGACATCGTAGTTGCTGGCAAGAGAGAAACTAGAAGCATTCTCACCAAGATCAGGAGGAAAGTGAGGATGTCTCCTCTCACCCCTCTTTTTCAACATCATGTGGGAAACCCCAGCTTACACAGTAAGACAAGAAAATAAAATATAAGGTATGCCCATAAGGGAGGAATAAATAAAACTCTTTGTTCTCAGATGGCATTATTTTCCAAAATAACTCCTAGTAAACAATTATAGTGTGTTTCAGGAAATAAGGTTAACATACAAATGTCAGTTACTCTCCTAAACATCAGCAACAACATCAGCAACAAACAAGGACAATTTGGAATTAAAAACATAGTAAAATTTATATTAGCATCCAAACAAATCTAACAAAATATAAGATTTTAACAGAATATAAAATCTCTAAGAATAAGATAGATTATATAATCTAAAATAATAAGAATCTAACAAAATGTAAAATTTATATTAGCATACAAACAAATCTAACAAAATATAAGATTGTTATTGGGAAAACTGTAAAACCCCAATGAAATAAATGAAGGAATAACTAAATAAATGGGAAGACACTCCATGTGGATATGAAGACTCCATTTTGTCACTATGTTCATTCCACAGGTTCAATGAAATCTTAACTAAAATCCCAGAAAGTTACTTTGTAGATACCAAAAAACTGAACCTAAAGTTTCTATGACGTGGCAAAAGACTTAAAATAGTCAATATGAGATGGGAGAAGAATAATGACATTGGAGTACTGATGTTTTAACTTGCTTCAATATTCACAAAAGCTATAGTAATCAATACAGTGTGGTATTAGTGAAAGAATAAATAAATAGATGGAAGGAACAGGATAGAGAGCCCACAAATGGACTGCATGATTATAGTCAACTTGTCCTTGACAGGGGTGGAAAGGTAAGATGATGGAGACAGATAATCTGGAACAAGATGGTGCTGGCACAACTAGATGTTCATACGCAAGAATGTAAGTCTAGATACAGCCTGGATGCCCTTCACAAAGACTTACTCAAAGTGGTTCAAAGTGCAAAGCTATGACACTTCTGGAAGATCACATTGAAAAAGATTTAGATGACCTAGGGCTTGGCCAATGACTTTTTAAGATTAAAAAGTAAAAATCTAATAGCCATTTATGATAAAAACTCTCAGTAAACAAGGAAGAGGGGAATTTCCTCAACTTGATAAAGAATATCTACAAAAACCAAAGGTATAATCCACTACTTGATATGCTGGATGCCATTAAAATTAACAATTTCTGCTCCATGAAAGACACTGTCAAGAGAATTAAAAAACAAGCCATGGATAGGAAGAAAATATTTGCAAAAAACATACCTGATATATGTTATCCAAATATAGGGTGGCCATATAGTTCATGAGGAACTTAAATTGTATACTATTTTAAATTGCACATGAACTTTATGGCCACTCTACATATAAAGAACTCTCAAAACTTAAAGAAAACAAACCTGATTTAAAAAATGGCCCGAAGACCTGACTAGACTCCTCACAGAAAAGATAGGCTTATGACAAATAAACATATGCAAAGATGTTCCATATCACATGCCGTTAAGGAAATGCTGATTAAAATGATGAAATACCACTACAGACCTATTAGAATGGCCAAAATCCAGAACTCTGACAACACCAACCACTGGCAAGCAGAGAGGACTGTGGGCAATCACAGTCATTGCTGGTGATTATGTGAAATAGGAGGGTCGCTTTGAAAAACAGTTTGACAGTTTTTTTATAAAGCTAACACACTCTCACCAGGTGTTCCAGCAATCACAATTCTTGTTATTTACTCAAAGGAGTTGAAAACTGTGTCCACTCAAAAACCAAACATGGATGCTCATAGTGGCTTTATTTGCAATTGGCAAATGCATCCAACATCTTAGAAGCACCCAAAGTGTCCTTCAATAAGTGAATAAACTGTGGTTCATCCAGCCAATGGGTTATTGTTCATCACTGAGAAAAAAAAAAAAAGAGTTACCAAGACTTGAGAAGAAAAGCTAAATGCACGTTACTAAGGGAAAAAAAGCCAGTATGAAAAGGTTACATAACGTAGTAAAAAAGATCAGCTATTAACCAGCATCAGAGAGGTGGGAGCAGTGTACAGGCACAGCGGACTGTTAGGATGGGAAAATTTTTCTGGATGACACTACAATGGTGGATACATATCATTATATATTCGTCAAAACCCGTAGAATGTACAACACCATAAGAGTGCACTGTAATGTAATCTACGGACTTGGTGTGATAATGACATGTCCCTGTAAGTTGATCAGTTCCAACAAATGTACCACTTTGGTGCCTGCTGTTGATAGTGGAGGTATGCGGTGGAGGAGGTGGGGGGTTGTAGGAACAGGGAGTATATGGAATAGATCTGTACCTTCTCAATTTTGTTGTGAGTTACTAAAACTGCACTTAAAGTAAAGTCTATTAAAAACATACTGAAAAAAGGTACTCTGAAGTGTACCTGGATTTGTGGTAGAAGAAATGTGATTTGTTAGTGGAGAGTAGAAATACTCAAGGTACCCTCAATGCAAATGTGTTTTGCTTAATGAACGCAGCTGAAAACTGGGTCAGCATGGAAGAAAAAAAGAGAAAAGTGGGAAAGACATAATTTATAAACTCTTAGGTTTTTCATAAAGATAAACCTCTCCCTGGGGTTCTCTTACATTGCTATGGAAGTCTCTGAACTTTCTAATTTGATGAGCATTTCTTCGGCTGTGTTATCTACTTTTTCTTAATTTATATGAATACACAGATTTCCTTTGGTGATCAAGTAATTGTAAAGAGCATTATTTAACATTTATTTAAATATGTATTCAGCTGTAGCGCATTTGTTACATGGTGCATTTGAATTTAATAAACCTCCATACCAATACCAGCATTTAATGTTTTATGGTTATCTAATCCCAAGGATAATCTAAGTTTCTGAGTATATGGCAATAGATTCACTGAGATCACAGTGCACCTAATTTAGAAAACAAGGAAATTATTTGGGAGAAGCCATAAGTTTACAGGCAGTGGGGGATCTGGTCCATGGGCTGTGAGAAGGTGCTGTCAGTTACAGTCATGCATTGCAGCACAGGGACACCTTCTGAGAAATGTGTCACTGGGTGAGTTCATCACTGTGAGGACATCATTAAGTGGGCACTGACACAAACCTCACTGGTAGAGCCTGCTACACACCTGGGCTACCTGGTGTGGCCTATTGATCCTAGGCCACAGACCTCTGCAGCGTACTACTGTACAGTAACACAATGGTGAATGTTTGTGTGCTAAATATATCCAAGTATAGAAAAGGTGCAGTAAAGACACAGGGTTGTAATCTTATGAGATCACTATCCAAATGTCTTGTGATGTGATTCATGACTGTGTAGGGATTCTGGGGACTCTGGGCTGGTTTTAAATGAGAACCACTGGAGAAGTGATATGGAGAGTCTAAAACTGGCAGAGAGGTGATAGTTCTGTTTTAGACTTTGCTGCTAATCAGCTCCATTACTTTGAGAACTTATTTTCTTACTGGGTGCAAAATGAGGAAAACTAAAGCAATAATTTCTGAGGACACATTTGCTTCTCAGATTTAAGGAATGTGCTTTGTGAGTGCTTTGAGGCCTTTATCTCACGAAAATCAAATGAGATCAATTCTTACATCAGGAAGGTTGTACCTAAGTCAATGACTCTTGAACATTGCCAAACATGAAAATCATCTGGATAATTTTAAAAATTAAGATTTTTGGATTTCTGGATCCCAACCAAGACCTACTAAATTATACTCTCTTACGAATGGGAAGGCTGGGGAATCTGGCTCCTAAACCGACCCAGGTGATTTTGAGACAGAAGGTCCTCAGTTTGAAAATCTCTGGTTCAGTTAGATTCTCATTCTCAACAATATTTAATAAAGTATCTTCTTCATGTTCTGGAGATGCATGTCAATGATAGTGCACTAAATGAAGAAAACTTGTCCTCAAGGATCACAATTAAAGAAAAAAGTACAGGCATATATACTATACAAAAATCGATAAACAAATCCATTCTACCATTCAGATATGATTAAAAACCATACAGTCCTTACAAAACAGGAAAATAACTTCAGTGGAAGAAAAAACAAATAAGATTCATGTCATTTTATCAAAATCCCAATTTAAAAATATATAAATTTAGAGTGCATTGGAGAAGTTTAAACAAGATAAAAAAAAAAAAAAATCATGGGAATAATTGCTAAGAGCAAAAATCTTATCTAGGGTAATTCCAGAATGCTGAACAATGATGATATTCCAGAACTTCAGAAGAAAGGCAATTTATCCTTCTGACTTCTCAGATTTTCTTATTTGAAATGATAGAATAAAAGCTGGCTAATTATCACTAAAAGCTTCTTAATGTAACTTTCTTTGATTAGGATACATCTTATGGGGCAAATTTGGACTGGGAGGTGGTTCATAACATCAGACTAAAAATAATTTTGAACAATATACAAGAAGCATCAAAAGGGGAAAAATAGCAAAATAAAAAAGCAGCAAGAACAAAAACAACTAAACAAAATAAAGGCAAGGAAAGATATTTATGAATAAATCATCCTTTGTCTTTTATCCCTGCAAAATGACCACTGAAGTTGGCAAGCACTCAAGAAAGCATTTCTTTTATTTGTAAAAGTTGAAATGATTCCTCGTCATGTCATTTTGGTGCCAAGCTGAGGTTATTTTCTCTGGCTCAACATCTGTGGCTACCCCAGGAATTAATTGGGCAATAAAAGTTTTCAGGCTCATGGAAATGAAACTTTAAAAAGATGACTGAAAAATATTAGTTTTATAAATATAACAATAGGGTTTGGTAACTGATCTCCATCAGTTGTACACAGAACAGATTTCAAAATGCTGGAAGTGAAACCAATGTGGCCAAAGTGTCAAAGTTGAGAATGTTTGCCTTTGCCCACACGTGAAACAACTTTGATGTGGTTTAAGATATGATTTTGTATTTCAAACAGCCTGCAGAAGGGAAACCAACAAGGCATAGAATTATTTACCCTTCCCAGACAAATGTTTTAAAAGCTCTCTGAGGTCTCCATTTCCTAAAGCCACCTGTCACCTGAAGCACATGTAATAAGCCCCAGATGCTGAAGCCCAACCTGCTAACCCCGTGACTCGGAGAGAAAATATTTCACTCGTTCCTGGGCACATCCCTAATTCGTTCGAAGCTAAACTTTCAGGCCGTATTTTCTGCTTAAACTTAATAACTCAGCTCTGACATTCCTTCCCAGTGACCCTGGAGTTCCGTTCGGGCGCCTGGACACCTGCTCCCAAATGCATTAGCAGTGCTCAGATGCCTTTCTTTCGGTTTTTTGTTTTTTTTTTTTGAAGTATCAGTTTTGTTTTCTTTGCTCAGCCTTGAGGCCATCCATGGAATGCATGGAAGTAGAGGATACTTTTTTTCCTATTCCATTGTGAATTTTATTAGTGTCTTAAATTTCCCTAAGCAAATTTTTGTTGATGTTGTTTTTGACACAAAAGTATGTTGGTTCATAGATTTTTTTAAATTGAAGTAATGTATTTTCAAACCTCCATTTTGGAAGATAATGAGAGAATGAGCAAATCCTCTAAAATCATCTATATATATAAATGAGTTTGTAAGAATAAGGTTGAAAGTTGATAAGTATTTTCCGTAATGTTAAAAAAAATTATGGTTATTTAGTGATGCTGGCATGAACATTGAAACCCCAGCATACGATATTATAAAACTTATTTAATGATCTAAGAATGTACAGCTAAAATTTTAAAGTTTCAGAACTGAGGCTTTTTATTTGTATTAAGTTTGTTAAAAATCAGAAAACACAAAAACATTGCCAAACTACTGAAAAAGAATTTTGTATTCCCTCAATTTTGTTAGGGGAAAATTATAGGCAAACACATGGCTGTACAAATAAAAGGCTAAAATTAGCTACTAACCTTATGAAGTTATTCTTCCACATTTATCTATTTTTAAAACAACTCTCTGATGTTAATGAAATTACCAATCAAAACATGTTTTACAGGAGAAAAATGCATTGCTGATGGAGTAAGTGTGTGTGAGATTATCGGAGAGAAATGTGCTTACAGAAAAAGGAGAATCAGAGCATAGGAGAATTTTTAATCTTTAACTCCTACGATGACTTTATGAAAATATACAACTTTACCTGAGGATATTTCAGTGATAAGTCAAGGTGTGACACCTATTCGTTACTGATACCTCTCTGTGAGACGATTCAGGAAACGCTGTTCTCTGAGGTGCCATATGTTTCAGGTAGTGGTTGTGAATGGAGGCCTTAATTTTAGGAGGGGGAGGTCGAGAGGTTAAAATAATAATCTCTACTCATGACCTGTTGTGATCTGCTTTATTCTCTAAAAGTGGGGAAGGCATATACAGAGGCCCGGAACCTGGGCTGCCCTATCGTATTTCCCTCTAACTCCAGATAACACCAAATAAACCCTTAATCACACAAGAAATCACTCAACTTTTACTGCCTCTCCTGCTTCTTGACCTGCCACTAGCCCATTTCATTTCCCATGGTCTAGCCTCTTGGCCTCTGTCTTTATAAACCGTATCACCTGGCCATCATGCGACTTCCAGCTCCCGGGTCCTGTCTGGTTTCTGGTTTCTTCCAGGTTATCCAGAGTTTACAGACTGGACGTGCTGCCTCTGGTCCTTCTCTGCCCCTGGAAGTGCTGCTCACCCCCAACCCCCTAGCTCTCAAGTACAAAATCTTCCTCTAGTGCTCAGCCTATTCTCCTACCAGCTACTTCCAGGTCTTAACTGTCCCAGAAAGACTTTTTTCTTTCCTACCAGAGAAGTAAAATATTTCTTCCCACCCAAGTAACAGACTTAAAATGATGCCTCACACTTGGCAATTTTCCATGTGGTTTTCCATCTGGAAGCAGATTGTTCATAAGACAACATACTTACATACAAGTCCGAAATAAACCAACATTCTTTATGGAAAAAAAAATGTAATTTCTAACCTAAAAATGAGCATTCAATCCTTAACGATTCCTCATCATTTCAGCTGCATGTCCCAAGTTACCTTCCTTTCCCTACTCGCCATCTCGGGCTTCACTAGTCCCTTTTCTGATGTGCTCTGTTTCCACTCATGGCGCTCAGCTTCTTCATCCCCAGGCTCTAGATGAGGCAGGGACTTCTGTCCTCCCTCTCCACCGTGGTGGAGATAGAATGTGCTAGTGATCAGTCACCCAGAGTTAGACAGACACGGCTTTGAATTAAATGTTGCAGCATTCTATGAACTCCTAATATGATCTCCTGCTGAAAATTAGAGATAGCAGTAGCTACTTCTAGGGTTATTGCAAGGATTAGTGTAATTATGTAAAATACTTTGCCTAACACTAGAAAAATAGGAAATGTTCAATAAATGTTGGTCATTGTATTTACTACTATTCAATTTTTTTTTTTTTGTATTCTATTTTCTTTTCTTTTTATTAAGATATATACACACAGATCATGAATACATTTATGCATTTGTGGGGTACAATGTGTTTTTTTTTATACAATTTAAATGAAACACAAATACACATATTCACTTCTGTGTGCACACACACAGAGGACACCCCCAAAATGTATACACATTTGAAGGAAAAGAACTGTATTAAAATTGTAGTGCACAAGTCATGTTTGACTTCTGCAATTATAACAGATGTAAGATACAATATACAAGATAACAAATGTCATTGAGTATTATAATATGAATACAGTCTTTACCTATCTTTATATGCATATATATTTTTAGCACCTAGTTTTTACACACACACACACACACACACACACAGTGTATAATTTATAGGGATTTGATGTCATGTAACTGTGGCAGCTGGTTAAAGAGTTTCTGAAAAGCTGTTCTGCTGTTGTCTTCAAATCTTCACATCTGATGCTGGAGTTTCAAGCCCATGGGGCAGGCAGTCAGGAAGAAAGAGACGTGTAAAAAGCAGAAGGAAAGAGCAAGCTGATGAAACAAAACCTGTGCCGTTCCTCACTGCCTCTGACTTTGACGGTATGAGGGTCCTCTAGAAACTGACAGCCTTCATCATAGCTGAGTGGGAGAGCCTGGGCAGGAGCTGGAAAGCCAGGGAGGACCTGGGGGAGGGGCAGTGGCCGCAGGATCTGCTGCTGCCGCCCCACCCCTGGGCTGCAAATGGCAGATCTCCAGCAACATATGAACTGCGAAGTGTTCCCTCCTTTCTTGCACCTTCCAAATCCACATCAAATCCTTTTGGAGGCCATGCAAACCAGAAACTTAGAAGGAAGGGGATTTGAGGAGATGCAGATTTGACTAGCCCAGTGGACCCATTACAAAGACAGAATGCCTTCTTTGACACTTTGTCCTCTTCACTGCCTCCCTTCCTAGGTCCTTCTAGAGCATTGCACTGGCTTCCAAACGGTTCTTTACTTGGTGTAATTTTCTTCCCTTTTCTATCATTTCTCCCTCTGGATCTCTGTCCATAGAACAATTCTCTTCTCACATTCCCATGCCGAGCCTGATGCCACATGAGGCCCCACATGAGGAGGGCGTACCTGTTACTCCCTCCTACGTGCTGGGGGTGGCCAGGTTGATGTCTCCGCTCTTTCCTGAGCACACTGGGCCATGTCGGCTTTTGAAATTCAGGTCATGGCAGTATTCCTATGTGGGAAACATTCCTGCTTTTCCTTTTATTCTCTTTATCTATAATTTAGCCCCTTTAGAATTCAAAGCAAGTCCGGCCTTCTCTCCTAGAGATCTGCCAAGTCTGGGCAGCTCAGACCGTGCAGTGGTTTCTGGGGCACAAGCCCCTTCTCCTTACTGGGGGTAGAGGCTGTGTCTTGTGTGGTGTTTTCATCCCACTTTTAGTCTCCTGCTGTGCAGGGAACCTGGTGGGAACTAATTAAATGCTTGCTCAATAAAGGAAATGTGATTTTATATGAATTATGTTATACACGAGTAGAAGAATAAAAATCATGTTTCACTGTGAGAAACTCAGTTCTCCAGCATCATAATGTGGAGAATTATAACAAGATGAAAGTACTTCAGTATTAACATTCTTCCAGGGAAAGACTTTTTTTTTCTTTCTTGTATTTTGTTCCTTAGAGGATCAGGAACCTTGGGCTTTTGGAGCTGGGAACTGATCCCTTCAGATTTCACTTCATTAGAAAGTTTCTCATCACTCAATCTAAAATCACTTCAATCACTCCCATGCTCAGCTTTATTTTCCACATAATACTCTTCTATGACTGACCTTGTAAATTTTCATTGTTTAATTACATATGATATGTCTCCCCTGCCCGAATATAAGCACTCGACTTTGTTCAGTGCTAAATCCCTGATGTCTGGCACTTAGTGGGACCTTGGTAAATATTTGTCAAATGACTCAATGAAACTAGTCTTATTTGCCCCCTGCTATCCCCTTAGGCCCTGTAACCTCTCTGGGAGCATTAGAACTGGCTGGCTGCTGTAGGGCAGGACAGGCAGAGGGTGAGTGCTCAGACTGGGGTTAGGCAAAGATGGGAACCCTGGCTCAATCTCTTGAAAGCAGCATAAACCTTGGAGGATGCTCATTGTGCCTCCTTCCTTCAGTTTCTCCCTTCTAGTGAGAAAAACTATGATACTTCTTTTATAGGGCTGTTGTGAGGACTCTTGACTCCTAAAAAAATGAAAAACCCAGCCATGCTGAGTGCTTGTAATCCCAGTGGCTTCCGGAAGCTGAGGCAGTGGGATGCCCACAGCCCTAGTCTGAGGTTGCAGTGAGCTATGAGGGCATTGCACTCTGCTCAGGGCATAGGGTGGGACTCTGTCTCAATAAAAAAAAAAAAATAAAAAGGAGAGCTCAGCTTGATTTAATGGCTGAGCTTGATTTACGGCTATGACACCAAAAGCACAGGTAATAGAAACAAAAATAGACAAATGTGACTACACTAGACTGAAAAGTATAGCAAAGGAAATAATCAATACAGCAATCTACCTGATGGGAGAAAATATTATCAAACCATGTTTCTGAGAAGGGGTTAATCACTAAAATATATAAAGAATGCCTACAACTCATTAGCAAATAAAACCCTAATAACTAAACTTAAAAACGGGCTAAGGTCTTGAATATTCTTTTCTCCAAAAACACATACAAACAACCAACAGGTATATAGAAAAATGCTCATCTTGTTAGTATCAGGCAGATGCAAATCAAAACCACAATGAGATATCAGTTCATACCTGCCAGGATGTGTGTTATCAAAATGCCAAAAAGTACAGTGTTGACAAAGATATGGAGAAATTGGAATCTTTTTACAGTAGAATGGAGCTACTGTTCTCAGAAATAGAAAGGAACTACTGATGTGTGTACCATAAAATTTTGGTGAGAGTATAAAATATTGAATTGATGTACAAATAGAATTATTGTAAGATCCAGAAATCTCACTTTTTGGACATTTATTCAAAAGAATCGAAAGGAAGATCTTGGCTGGATGCTGTGGTTCATACATATAATTTCAACAATTTGGGAAGCCTAGGTGGGAGGATTACTTGAGGTCAGAAGTTTAAGACCAGACTGGGCAACATAGTGAGACCCATCTCTTAAAAAAAAAAAAAAATATTTGGGAGGGAAGGATGGGTGAGGGAGAGTAATTGGTGGGATCACACCTATGGCGCATTTTACAAGGGTACATGTCAAATCTACTAAGTGTAGAGTATAACTGTCTTAAGAACATAATTAAGAAAGTGCAGTGAAGGCTAGGTTAACCAGTTTGTTGTAAGTATTTCAAATTGTATATAAAGTCAGCACATTGTACCCCATAAATGCATTAATGTACACAGCTATTATTTAATAAAAAAAAAAATAGCTGGACATGGTGGTACATGCCTATAATCTCAGCTGGGAGGCTGAGGAGGTAGGATTGCTTAAGCCTAGGAGTGTGAGCTTGCAGTGAGCTATTAACCTGGATGACGGAATGAGATCTTATCTCTTAGAAAGGAAAACAGTACTTGCACGTTCATTGCAGCACTATTCATAATAGCCAAGATATGGAAACACATTAATGTCCACCTATAGATGAACTGATTAAGAAAAATATTATAAACATACAATGAAATACTACAGCCTGTCTCAAAATTGCCATACATAGGTAAAATGGGAAATTGTACCCAAATGTGCCTTTGTTTTCAAAATATTCATTACAAAATTTTACAAAGAGGTGGCCAACATGTAGAGAATAGTTTGTAAAATAGGAGATTATTATGGATTATGTGAGTGTGTCTAGTATAATCACAAAAGGCTGGTCCAGAGCTGCCACATCTCCAGGCCTAACATCTCCCAGAAGGACCTTTTTCTGGAGAAGTTCTCCCTAAAACAACATGTGTCCCCTGCCTCCTGAGGTGGGACTCTCTCAGTGGACTGACTGTAAGCAGGTCCCTTAGAATAAAGGCTAATGAAAGATAACAATGTATAATATTAAGTATCCTCCATGAAGGATACTGTGAACCTCTTCAAACTTTCATTCAAAAACCACAACCTAGTAGGAGAAATATTTTCAATGGGGAGAGGGCCAGGGAGGTTATTGGTGCTTTGGGCCAAGTACAGAGTGGGTCACTTCCATGGGGATGACCTTCAAGGGTATGGACTTTGTAGGCAAATAGACCTGAACCTCAGCTCAGCAGTTAGTTATAGGGCACTGTGAGACCCTGGGGAAAGTAACAAATAGTGCCCTCTGTAAAATGCAGGGAGTAAGACTCAAGTACAAAAGTGGGATGATTATAACAAGGGCGATCATGACAATGATGAAGATGTGGTGTTGTGAAATCAGTGGATCTATCCGATGGTTATGTAAAAAGTATTGAAGTCAGTGTGATTCAAGTCCAGCTGCACCTCAACTGGACATCTAATAGTTGGCTGCATTACAAAGACTTAACTCTTTTTTCCTTTTTTTTTTTTTTTATTATTTGAAAACGTCAAGGGGGTACAAAAGTTTTAGGTTACATGGGTCACCTTTGCAATGCTTGAATCCTGGCTATAGGTGTGTCCATAATTGCACCTGTTGGGTAGATTTTTGCCCACCTCCTCCTCTCCCCTCTCCCTGGTTGATCTCCACGGAGTTTTACTTCCCTCTGTGAACATGTGAGCCCATTGGTTAGTTCCAGTTTAATAGTGAGTTCATGTAGTGTTTGTTCTTCCATGTTTGAGGTATTTCACTATCACTTTTATGGAAAAGAATATGGAGATTCCTCAAAGAACTAAAAGTAGACTTACCATTCAGTCCAGCAATCCCACTATTGGGTGTCTACCCAAAGGAAAAGAAAAGACAGTTCATCAAAAAGACATATGAACTTGAATGTTTACTGCAGCACACTTCGCAATTGCAAAGATTCACTCAATCCAAGACTTAACTCTTAATTGCTTTTGATTCATACACATTTTCTGCCTTTTTATTTTATTAGTTAATAAATGTTCAATATGTGGCACCTCTTGGCTTTGGTGACTAGGATAGAAGAACATGCGATAATTACAATCTCTGAACTCAGTTTAGGGATAAGAAAAGGAAGGCTTGATAATCTCCTGCAGTGTTTAGTTTGGATTTATTCAATATGGGAAGAAGACACTCTGAGTAAGTAGAACGCAGGCTGGGGCCAGTTTCCTTGCCTTTGTCTCTGCACACGAATGTGCTTTCTCAGGGCTGGTGCATGGGAGTGGTCACCGGGGATGGGCATTTGTTGTTTATGGACTTAGGGGAAGGGAAAACACGCTGCAATGGCAGGAGGGTTTGGCTTCACATCTGACTACACTCTGGTGCCTGGGCTGTTGCTCAGAGGATTACTCAGTGTTGCTGGCCAACAGTGTCTTTGTGGCTCTGAACTAGCCCCCACTGTATGTGGCACTTGGGAGGTTCACAGACCAGGGCTGGAGGAGAACTCAGTAGGGTCATGGAGCCAACAGAGGTGAAGGGTCCAGATGTCATGATAGAAAAAAAATCATCTAGGCTTGCTTGCTGCCCACTAGGCTGGACAGCAGCTTTCAGGGTCTCTAGGCCTTGCTGAGTTTGTCATAAATTGAGCTCTGTCCACTTGCTCCCTGTGCATTCATGGACTACCTCTTGTTGGCCCCCGGGGCCTTTTCTCCCTTCTCTCCCCCTCTCTTCCACGGTTCTTTCCTTTCACATCCTGATTAGTAATTTACATGCATGGATTTTGGAAGTAGAAGGCCTGGTTGCCGATTGATCTTAATTGCTCATGTCTTCTTCTCAGATTTTCGTCAAATCATTTCCCTTCCCCGAGCCTGGAATGTTTTTATCTATCAAGGGAAGGAACAACATCTACCCTGGTCTCTGTGTGTGTGAAGTCAGTGGGAGTTTGAGGCCGTGTCTGTGAAAGCTCTTTGTAACGGCTGAGTACTCCTCAAAGGTGAGTGATCAGGGGTACATTCCTTGCTGAGCATCACAGCTCAAACCTGTGCATGGGGAGGAGGGTTCCAAGAAGACACAGGAAGGTAGTGGACAGGTAGATTTGGGCAGATGGCACACACTGGGAAGGGGGGGAAACCTTTAAGATTATCCAGGAGCATGCTCATTTTATAGACGAGGAAACAGGCCAAGGGCGAGAGGGCTGGGCTCCGCTCCCAGACTTCCTGTCCTGTCTTCATTATTTTAGCAGCATTTACTGTCAGGTACAAAGACTGCACCTATGGATTTGTTTACTGTTTATCTGCTCTCCTGCCCACTCCAATATTACCTATACTGTCCGTGCCTGGAGAGACAGAGACCGCCTGCTTTGTCTCTGTGCCCAGATCTGTGTGCAGGGCTACCACGGAACCTGTGTTTGCTGAGCTCTGTGCCCGGTGCCTCTCCTGACGCCCCGTTTAGGGGCCTCGCTGGTTCTGGCATATCTTCCTGCTTCAGGGGTGGGATGAATCCTGAAGGCTTGCCCTTTCTTCCTTTTAGGGCTTGGCTGTCTCTGAAATAACAATCCTCAGCAGAGACCTGGCTGTCATTTACCATCCGCTTCTAGGAAATTAATAGAAACAGAAGATTGCTAACAGGTCAAGAAGCTACCCATGTAGAAGGTGTGAGAGACATGAGCCCCTTGAATTCGTACACGGGGATGACATGTTTATAGCTGTATTCCAGTGACTGGGTGAGAGACTGGTCCATAGGAGACTTTTGGCAGGTGTCTGTTTAATGAGAGAATGAATGAATGAATGACCTCTTTAGAATATAGATGAACGTGTAGCAGACCTGCGAGATGATTGTCCTATTGACTTAGTGATGGCTCTTCAGTATCAGAAAGGGGAGAGATGTGGGCAGAAGGGTGCTGGGAGGCCACGTGTGCTTTCCTTTGTCAGTGGCAGTCAGCATGTCTGGTTAGGAGTTTCCTATGCAGATGGAGGTGGGGTGAGGGTGCCTTTACAGCCGCTGTGGGAACGAGCAGGCCATCACTGGAATCGTAAACATGCCATAGACCCACACTGTGATGCTGACAAATGCCCTCCTGGTGAGGCTCAGATGGGAGGGACTCCTGGAGTCCAGCTTTTAAATTAGATTCACCTGAGCCCAGTCAGTGAACTGTCATCCTTCCGATGGAATGGAGAAGGGGAGGGGGGGAACCTAAGAAAATCTTTGTAGCTGAGCCTACCTGACTTCCCTCAGTGGGAGACACATGAATAGCTTTTCATGTCCAGGGGAGGCAGTTAAAATCCAGACTGCTCAATCCTGGTCTCAGAATTTGGGAGGTGTGGTTCCTGCCTGTGGCCCACTCATCTTCCCTTCCTTTGATCTATTGCTTGATGTGGAGAAAGGTTTTTATATGCAATTCCTAGATAATGGGTAATTTAGTCCATCCCGCCATGAAAAAGTGCTAAGTCTAGTTCTGGCACATTTGCTTCTGTTATCCTTGAAAGTACCCTGGAACTTATTATTCTCATACACTTTAGGGAGCCTGAACACTTTACCCTGATTGTTTGCAATACGATTTTTTAAGTTCCTTTTAACCAGTTGAAAATGAATAACTTGCAAATTTACAAAACAAAATAAGGATGAAGGAGTGTATTCCACCAGTGTGCACATTGGCATGCAAAGTGTTACGCCAATGGAAAATATCAGCATCTCAACCAGATAGGATTTGCCTTATTTATAAATGAAATTGACATATCATCATGAATATTAAATTTCAGGTTCATGTCTGGTCTTTTTATGCAATGTAACTCATACTTTAAAAATGATACCTCCCCACTGATAGGGTCCTAAAGTAGTTTATGGTGAGTCAATCACAGAGGCCGTGATTTGAGGCTCAGACATGACTGTACCTGAAAGAAGTGGCTCCCCACAGGAAAGTTTAAGTTCACCAGATTTGGGTGAGCCACTGCAAAACAAGGCAAGAAAGCCTCAGTTCACAAACCACATACCTAATCTTTAAGAAGAATTCAAAAGTTTCAATGTTGGAGAAAAATTTTCCTGCATAATTTGCATTCTGCAGACTGATACTTCTCCAAGAAAGAACATCCATTTAGATAATAACTGGGCAAACTGCCCTAAGCCTTTGGTGGCAGACACCGCATCCATTGGCCTTTTGTGGGGAGGGCTTAAAGAGATAGAAAAGTATAAAAAGGAGGAGGGATAAACTTCGGAGTTTCTGCTCAGGCTGACAAAGTGTGAGATGAGAAGAAGGTGGCTTCCAAGACCTAGTGATATGGAAGAGGTTTTGAATTTTTTACCTAATTGGGGAGTGAGGCAAGAATGTGTGCGACTGCAGTGGCAGTTTATAAGGGACTTGGTGGTTTCTCAATTTCAAGGCAGACTTTGTCCAAAGTGAGGCTTTGTGGACCGGCTCACAGTGGATCCAGGTGCCAGTCTCTGTGAACAGGGAGGGCAGCGCCCAGTGAACTGCGAGCACGTGTGCAAGGTCAGATACCTGTGTGGCCACCATGAGTGACAGAATACCTTGTCGACTGGAGACAGGCACAGAAAGATTCAACAAAACCTCATCTGCTTCCATGCAAGTGCTCTTTCAATGCAAAATATATACCCCAAGCTTTTCCTTACCCCCTCAGGCATCATTAAAGGAAAATAAACAATTTTCAAACATGTTCAACCTTTTTTTTTTTTTTTGCAGTTTTTGGCTGGGGCTGGGTTTGAACCCACCACCTCCGGCACATGGGGCTGGCGCCCTACCCCTTTGAGCCACAGGCACCGCCCAACATGTTCAACTTTTTACGAGCTCCTCTTCCGTGCTTCAAAGTGTAACTTTGGCATGGCACCCTAAACATTTTAGTAACAGGACAGAACACTGGAGACTTGTACATGTTCTCCCTGTATTTTCCTCACAGACTAACAGGCAGAAGGACGTGTATGTCCTTGTCTCCTGAGAGGCAGAGCACAGAGAAATTCATCAAAGCTCTGGTGTTTAGTGTCCTCTCAGAGAGGAGAGAGATGGGAGGGCTGACAGGGACTCAAGGCAGCTGGTGTTCAGGCAGTTGGAACTCTTTGACCACTCAAGGGCAGCACTCTGGGAAAGAGATGGGGTTCAGAGAAGAAGTGAGACCCTGTCTGCCTAGACGCTAGGGTCCCCTGCCTGGTAATCACTCCAGGGCCCACAGATGCACCAGATTAGGCAGAGTTAATTTGAAGGGAATTTTAAAGCCTTTAGCTATGAAGACATTAGATGTGCTCAGGCTAGTTTTAGAGATTAGAGGTGTTTCTCCTGCTTCCATGGAATCAAGTAAGTTCCATTGATTCTGGACTGACTCTAGGAGAGGAAGTAGCCCAAATAATGCCCGATTTCCTTACTAACTTGGGTCAGATGGGGACTGAAGTCATTTTCAAAAGAGGTCCACCAGTTTGGGGATATTTCTCCCTTTAAGGGGTACGTCTTACTGCCTTTCTCTTGAGTGTGTACTGGACACCATATCCTGCTTCTCAGAAACGGCCTGTAGTAGAGGTGACAAATGCCACTTCCAAGCTTAGGTTATAAAAAGACAGCAGTTTCTCTCCTGGGTGTCTTGTCTTTCTCTCTTGGATTGCTTGCTCTGCGAGAGAGGAGCTGTGATCAGCCAGTGTGAGTGGAAGTCCCAGGATAGCAGCCGGTGAGAACCTGACGGTGACTGCCGTGCTGTAGCCACAAGAGTGCCAGTAATCCCCAAAGCTATAGCCCATCGCTTTGCACGCACGCTGCTCAACAGAAGTGAGTCACTAGGTCCAGCTCATGCTCAACAGGAGGGGCTTATAAAGTTGTGTATACCAGGAGACGGGGCTCTTGGGGTCATCTGTCAGGACACCATGATGACCAGTGGAGCTTTAAAACTATATTTTAAGGACGAGGCCACATTTTTTCCTGCTGTAAGTGGCTCTGAATTGTTCTGCCAGCTTTATTCCCCTGCCTTGCTCTAGCAGCGAGTTCCTTACTGAAGAGAAGTTTTTGGCACCCTATTTTGTGGTCCTCTGGAAGCATCCATGCTGAAAGCAAACTCTTGGTTCCTTTTCAGATGATACAATCAGCAGAACGTGTGAAGGGTGGCATCCCAAACCTGGCATGAGTCTCTCCTCCCTTACAAAGCAGGGCGGATAAATTACCTGCAGGTCAGAGCCTCTTACACCTGCCTGGGTGAAGCCGCTCCGCCTGGACTCGAGGCCTGGGAATATGACCTGACCCAGGCTTTCACAGTGATAGGATCCTTCTCAAAAACAAGGGGGAAACAGGTTGCTATAATTCAAGTCATCCACTCAGAAAAATTGCTACTTTCTTGGCATCTATAGAGCTTCTGAATACTAAAAGTCTAGTAGTGGTAGTGTTCCTTTATTATTTGCTGTACAATCACATGCTTAGAGAGGAGCAGTAGGGGGAGAGAGTGAGCCTGAGATACTAGGATTCTGCAGTCCTACAAGCCCTCAGAAATAGCAGAAAGATGAAAGGTGATAAATAATATATGAAGCCAGGCACGGAGCAGCCAGGGGCTGGTTCTCTCCCTGTGAATCCTGCCATTTACAGCTCTGCTATGTACCTCTCAGCAGCACCTTGCCAAGTGCAAGTGAACATTCTCTGTGGGATTTTGTTCCCCTTATTTTGTTGGGTTTTTTCAGGGCTTCTACTTCCCAACCCCCGCCTTGAGCGCTGCTAGTTCTCCTGGGCTTCAGGTCTGTCTGTTTTTTAGAACTTAAAAACGTGGATCTGTAAAATATGAAGAGAGGAAGATCTTCCCCTCTCAAAAGGAAAAAAAAATTGGCGAGATTGTAAATAGACTTGCTAAGCATAATATGGTAACAAGTCTTGCAGTGGGTAACTGAGCAGCCTAATAAATGTGTGGAGCAGATGTGCAGTGTTACCAAGCCCCAGCAGTGTCCATGGCGTGTCGTAACACAGCACGAGGTGCTTACACTTAGGCCCAACAGCTATAGCAGGGAAAAGCAGATGACCCTGGGCTCTTCGCAAGCCCTTCTACTCCTGATTTCATAACTGTAAATCTCCTTAAGGACACCAGATGCATCTTGATCTAAATCTTGTCCTCCTTCTCTGACCATAGAGTTTTCAAGAGTTTCTAAACCACAGACCAGTTGTGTGACCTGTCAGGAACCGGATCACGTGGCAGGAGGTGAGTGGCAGGCAAGGGAGTGATGAAGCTTCATCTGTATCCTTTATATATTACAAGGTAATAATTCATAATAGAAATAAAGTGCCCAATAGATGTAATGCACTTGAGTCACCATGAAACCACCCCTTGCACTACCCTTCTGATCCATGGGAAAATCATCTTCCATTAAACTTGGCCCTGGTATCAAAATTGTTGCAGACCGCTGAATTAAGGTCTCAACAAATAAGCAGGAATTGTATGTATACATACATGTGAAGGAAATTCTCTAACTTTTTATCAGTTTTTGAATGAGCTGCTGACATGGAGTAGAGAGTACGTGTGATTTGGCCTTGAATGGCCTGGGTTTAGCGTTTCTCTGTCTACCAGCTGAATAAACATGGACACAGTAATTAAATTCCTTTCTACACAATGCATATAATACTGGTAATACTGATCCCACAGGATTCTATGGGGCATAAAAGTATAAACACAGGAAAGTCACTAGGTAGTACTTGACATTCAGTAGAAAATCAACAAAAGCTTATACTTCAGGGGATGGAGACAAATGAACAAAACAAACTTCCCTGCTTGTCTGTCGTCCAGCCTTTTCTTCCTTATTGCCGTTACAGTATGCTCTGTCCTCTGGGACTGGAAGACACTGATCAGGTCGCATAATCTCTGGTGCCTCAGTGCCTGGGTGGGTACTTCATACAGTAGCTGCTCAAATAGTAAATATATTTTTAACATCAATTTAATTTAAAAAGCAGTTGGTCACATGAAAGAAGGTCTAGATTTAAATGAAAGAAGGCCTAGATTCAAATCCCGGTTTGAATTCCTCTGTGACTAAGAGGTTTAATATTTCTGGGCCTCCTTTTTCTCACTTACAAGAAGAAGATTAAAGCAAATCTTTCAGAGTTACAAGGACAAATGAATATCTTGCAATGCTTAGCATGGTGCCCGGCACATAGTAGGTCCATACAAGATTTTAGTTCCCTTTCTTCCTTACATGCAAAATGGCAGGAATCCATCAGCTCTGCTCTGGCCCTAGATGTCCTCTGTGATACCTTTCACTCATGTCCTTCTAAGGTCCAAGGAGCTCATGACCAGGGACTGCCACTTAGACGTGTATGAGGGACAACAAAAGCCGTCTCTGACTGGCTCCTCTCTCTCTGTTGCTTCCTCTTTCTCTCCCTCCCTCCCTTCCTTCCTGTACTCTTTCTCCCCAAAGATACCTAGCCAGTTGACTATATCAGAAAATGAGGCAAAGATGGGAAAGCTATTCTAGAGAAATCCAAGGAAGAAGTCACTGAGTGACACTACAGGGAGGTGGACAGCGTGATTTGTGTACCATCACCAGGTCTTCCTTTTTCACCAGAACTAAGAAAGTTGCTCCTTCATAGAATAATGTGTGTGTGCACGTGTGTCTGCGTGTGTATGGAGAGCTTCGGTTGCACAGCTGGCCTGTGGGCAGAAGGATGAAGAGCATTGGGTCCCTTCATGACTCGGGCAGAGCAGATATTTTGACCATTCTATCTCTGGATCCCCTGGAAGCCATACTGCCCTGAAGGATGGTTCTGTCCTTTGTGTGTCTTTCCTCCTTTCCTTGAGCAACTGTTTCTGTTCCCTGATCCGGCAGCATCTTTGCTGCTGTACAAAGGTGAGCTGATGACACTTGCATGCACATTTGAGCTTTGCTAAGACATAAGAGCAGCCTCGGGTATAGTCTTCACACACAACCATCCCCCTGGAGCAGTCCTCACCAAGTCCCGGGATTCTGGCATTTACCCTTAAGCTGAGCTGTCTTCCTGCCTTTGTCCACATGGGGCGCTGTTGAATCTCTGACCTCCCCAGGTTATGGAAGGTTGATCTCTGACAGCCTCTCCCCTTCTGCCTCGTTTGCTGGTATTTACTGTATTTTTGTAATTTTTTTTTTCCTTTTATATCTATCTTCCTTCACTAGACATGTGAGTTTTTGAAGAACAGGAGATAATGTGACTTATTTAGCCTCACCTTCTTTCCCCAGTTGGCAGGTACTCTATAGTAAATTTTGTACAGTAAGCAGATGGCTGAATGGATGGGTGAAAAATGTAATGTGAATTCTCAAGAAACAGTGGCTCAGGTCAGGAAGGCAGGCGGAAAAGAACATGAAAGTGAAGTTTCTGGGAATCCTCCCCCCTCCCTTTTTTCTTATTCTCACCCTTTCCTACTGCTGGCTTCCCCGCTGCCTCCTGCACTCATTTGAAGCCAGACTGTGTGTCAATCTACCTTTTTCCTCCTCTAGCCCCTCCCACTTCTATAACTTTTCAAAAATACAATGGTTATCATCAGCGATTTACCGATTTGCCTGTTGTGTAAAATATCTTAAAGCATATGAAAGCATCTTCAGCAATAAATCTGATTTTCACCTTCCTATGTTAATTAACCCCCTCACTTAAGGAGACCTCATGGATAGAGGGACATGGCTGTTCAACTTGGTTAATGCCTCAGGCTTAACCCAAGTGTCTTCTACTAAGTAGAATGGCTTGTTTTTCTCCTCTGGTGACAGAATGTTCCCTTCCCCTGAAAGGTCCGTGGGCTTTTGCAAAGTACTGCTGAGAACCTCATGATAGGCTGAGAAGTATTTGTGGGAGAGGAATGAGTTTGAGATGAATGTCTGTTCTCTTTTTTACCTTCTATTTCTTCTCCTCTCTACCTGCCACTCTGCCTCTTCTAAAAATTAGTGGGCTTGTGCTAACTCTGTAATAGGGAGAAAGAGAGATAAAAGTGCTTTCCTGGTTTTGGTTTCATAAATCCCAAACCTTTCAAAATTATTTCCCACTAAAGAGACAGGGCCTTCGTGAACACATCATCAGAATTGAGCAAAGGGAGGGTCTTCTTCTAGAACAAAAGCAGATTTCTTCTGGGGTGGGAGTGGGCCCTGAACCCTGAAATGATGAGCCCAGATACAGGTTTGGAGCAGAACCCCAGTGAATTTTGCAAATCACTGGAGAAAGAATATTTGCGCAATGTATCCTGGTAGGTGGGTCCCTGCACAATCTCCGAGAGATGTCTGTGCTCTCAGGGCAGCTCAGGAGTAACCAAGAGCCTCTCACTAGACTGGAAGGGGACAATGGAGTGGAATCCATGCTTGGAATAAAAATGCAATTGGATTATAGAGTGGAATTCCTTAAACACCAGGGTTTATGCCCCAAAGCTATTTTGTCTACATTTGCTTCTGTCTTTTTGACATCTTGTTCATGTGTACATGGGCATTGCCCTTGGCAATTTATTCAGGACTAGGGAGTACGCAAAAGACCTCACTGGAGCTCACAGGAGTTTTCTCTGCCATGGACCTTGCTCCATCCTCCCAGATCTCACCCATCAATCATTGCTTTTCCCTGATTACTCCAAAAGGGTGGGACATATGCCCTCGGGCAGATATATCCATACCTGATAGAAAAAAAAAAAAAACAAACAAAAAAACTGAATATGAATAGACACCAGGGAGATACATAATTCCAAGCCATAAGCAGAGAAAGGCAAGTTGTTTGGTATGTTTACTGTGATATTCATCAGGGTCAAATTACTCTACAAAAATGGTCTAATTTTTATTTGCCATCATTTGTGAAGGGTAATCGGGGCTCTATACCACACAGGCTATTCCACGGGTTTGTGAAAAGAGGAATATAGTGCAGGCACTCATAATGCCCAATACTGTGAAGAATAAAATGTTTCTGGAAAAGGGAGACACGTGTTTCTTTTTTCACTAGCATTTCTCACCTATACACTGACAAATAATAACCATATGTTAAATGAGATACATGTCAGGGTCCCTGAATCTTGGTTTTGGTGTCTACTATCGCAACAGAGAGATCTGTGGGTTCTAGAAAAGAAAAGCTCACTCTGGTTTCTCTTCAGATCGTATAAATCTTTCTCCTTTTACTAAAGATTTCCATGGAAAAGAAAAGCTCATACTCAAAGTCACTTTGCTGATGTTCATAATGCACATACTATTTGGAATCATTCATAATCTGACTGTAAGAATTTTTAGAAGTAGACGTCCTTTTAAAAAAGTATTTCTCTTTAATCTAAGCAAAAAAAAGAAAACAAATTTTTTTTTTAAGGCTAATGGAATGAAAAGATGCAAAAGTCTGACATTCTTTCAGCGTTTTTCCAAGAGATTTAAACATTGTTTTAAAGCTCGGCTTAAGAGACCCACACATTATGGAGAGTTCACTGCTGTTTAGGTTGAAAATGTAATTAATTTAATTATCAGTGTCAGATAAAACACACAGGGCCACTCTGGCCTAAGTGGAACCATAGCAATGAAGACAGTGAAAGTGGCCACGGAAAAGTTACACTTGAAGATGTAGCTTTGATTCTTTGCAAAAGAAGTTCTTTGTTGTAAGTTGTCCCTGAACATTTATCAGGGAGAAATTACAGTACAGATTCTGATTATAAAGAATGTTGGAAGATTTATGTGTCAATTCTCAGATTTATTTTGATAAATTATACCGTATCAATAAGTAAAAATCTAATAAATATAACTCTTTAAAGAGGGAGCTGCTCTAATTTTACTGTTTCAGAGAAGAGGTTTGGCAAAAAGTCAGAATGTGCATTAAAAACACACTTTCAAGAAGTCTAATAAATAAAGTCTTTGAAATATGGTTTCCTGGTGAAAGGCATTTTAAATCATTTTGATAAAGAATCTAAATTAGACCTTAAATAAGAAAGGCAAGTTCTCTTAACTTATTATTTATAGATAGTTTGAAAATAAAATCTACGCAAACTGATTTCTTCTTTCATTCTTTACAAGGCAAATATATTGTCAAGTTTGAACAGCACATGTGGTTAGCTAGAGAATGCTCCCATTAAAAAAGGGAGGCTATTAGCATGTGCTGGGTGTTGTATATGCACTGTCTTGTTTTGGCCTGGGTTAAGAAGTTAAACAAGAAGGCCCTGGATCTAGAATTCCTGCCACGGGAGAGCTGTGCAACCTTGAGAAAATTACTTGACCTCTCTGTGCCTTAGCTTTCTCACGTATAAATGAGGCCAATCATACCTAGCACCTAACTAATATGGCTATCAAAGAGAGAGAGTTGAGTTTGGACACACGAAGTGATTACCTTTGTGCTTGGTACATAGAAAATATCAATACATGCTAACTCATATCATACGATCACCCTCATTTTACAGACTCAGATGACTAACAGATTTTCCCATAATTGCCAAGCGGTTTAGAGCAGTGATTTTTAACTGGTGTGCCACGGTGTGCAGGTCTACCATGAGAGGATCTTAGGTGTGCCATGAACATTTTTAAAGATCATTAAATTAGGTTTGAAAGTTCAAAGCACAGTGATTTTATTCTCTTTTCTACTCTTTTTTTGATCAACATAATTTAGAAGTGCCGCAAAAGTTTAACTATAGGTTCAAGTGTGTCATGAAATAAAAAGGTTAAAATCCCCGTGTTAGGGGTAGCAGCTGGATTCAAACTTCGTCTGTGCTTATATTCACATCAGTGCGTGTTCAGAGCGATGCTCTTCACAGCCTTCACCTCACACCACGCGGTGTTTTCATTCATCCATTCCTCTCATCACATATATGTGCAATGTAGGCAATACATATATCTGTGCTGCACACTATGATATAGTATATTATCTGGTAAAATGCATTTTATATTATGTGCCGTTATTATATTATATACAACATATAACACCTGTTCCATAATATATTCACCATATAATTTCACCATAGGCTATGCCACAATATACAGAGGGTGTCAAAATGTATACACATTTTGAGAAAGGAAATCTGTAATACTTAAGTTATGTTTGACTTCTGCAATTACAAGAGGTGCTCAGCGTGATTTGTATTCATCTTTTGTTATCATTCTATATTGAATATTACACTTTTAATACATTTTTTCCTTTCTTCAAATGTGTATACATTTGGGGCACCCTCTGTATATTATATATAGTAAATAGCCAATGTAGAATATAATAGTCACATATATATACTCATGCATATATATATATATATATATATATATATATATATATATATATGAGTACTTACTCTGTGCCAGGCACAGGGGGTAAAATGTGGCAAGAAGATCCTTTCCTAGGGGACTGAACCTACAAGAGAAAAGAGAAGGCAAATAAACTGTGAACCATTAGGGTCAAGAGAAAAGAAGGTTACAAATAAGACACAAAAAGATGACAGAGCAGAGCAGCTACTTACTGGGAGAGGAGCAGAGCTTGGCAATCTAGTTATTTCTATTGGACTCTATTTGCTAAAGTAGAATCTCCACGTATAAGAATTCCCTATTCCCCAAATATTTGGGATAATTGAGCTATTAGGGGAACAACCACAAACATCAGGAATGATCAAGATATTGCCCAAGACAGTTATGTTGATTGCATGCATCCTGGTAAAGTAGGAAGAACAGGTGCCATGGAAAGCCATACCTGAGTTACAATCCTCTCTCTGCCTTTACCAGCTGGGTAAGTGAAATGTGAAATTTAAATGACATTTAAGTTATCAGAAATGTAGTTACTACTACTATCTCCTCAAAAAAGGACAATGCTTTGCATAGAAGGTGGGCTTGTTTAATCCCCTCCTCGTCTCCCCCTTCACGTCCAGAGTTTCCTTGTCCCTGGCAGGTGCACAGGTGGAGATGTCTGGCACGCTGCAAGAGGGTCCCGATCCCTGGATACTTCATCACTGAGTAATATGCCAAAGATGTGAACCATCTTGGTGACGTTCTGTTCTTTCCTTAGATTCTCCATGAAATGGATAAACCTTAGGTGGGATAGAAAAACACACAGGGCTTCTTGGACTGTGCTCTTGGTTATCAGCAGTCCATCTGTTCTGCTTTCCTTTAAGTCCACGCAGTTGTGTCTACTCTGAACTCTCCTAGGACAGCAGAATTCGTGACCACTTCATTGGCTAGTTCGAGATTGGTCTGTTCTTCCTTTTGTGTAGCAAAATCAGTTTAGAATTCCCTGTCCAAACTCCAAGCTCTGCTTCTCTCTTTAGAAAATAGCACACGGCCCTTAGGAAACACATTAATGATTGGTAGAGTCTGGAGGAAACGGCACCAAGTGGATTAGAGTTTAACTTCGTACTTAGTGGCTCCACAGGCATTAACTGGAGAGGCGCTAAACTCTAAACTGTCTCTGAGGGCAGCCATGTGCACTATCACATTCCTTTTCCCTATCTAGAATCTGAGAATCGTCTTGCTGGAGAACTTTTGCATCAATCGAGCCCATTGCTTTCCATGGCTGGAATGCCAAAGTGACAGGAAAGAAGGGGTTGTGCATTTATAAATGCTTCTAAGGTAGACACTCCTCCTGTGTGCATAGGCACACATATTTAATGGGAAATGTATTTGTTAGGCTCCGTCTGAAACTATTTAAAAATCAAATTTTATTTACAAGATTGATGTATAGTATCACTGAAACTCAGATGCAATGTTTTTGGCATGCAAACTTAACAGCAGAATACACCAAGGAAAATGACTTCTCCACCCCTTCAGACATTGATATCTAGGCAGGTGCCAAGGGTCATCACTTTTTCTATCTAATCTTCATTTGTCCATATCCCAGCACAAAACTGCATCCTCAATGAATAAATTGTAGTCCTCTGCAAGAGCAAAGACATACGGTAAGGCAGTTAAATGTCAGGAAACATCACGTTCAAAAGCCCATCTGAAATTAAAGGATGCTCTGAGATGTGACATTCTTAACTTCATCGCTACCTGGTAATTGTTAATTAGATTAATTACTGTCCAGTACGCTGAACTAGAAACTTCATTTTCATGCATTAAGTTGTGAGGTCAGCTGCTTTGCCTGCCTGGGACTGACCTTGGGGTTTCAGAAGCAGCTGCAGGAAGAAGTCTGGCCGTTAAGATTTCGGCAGCCCTGGCAAGAAAAAAGGAAAAGAATGTCTCAAAAGCCTTCGAATGTCTGTGCTTCCTCGACCAACCCACTTGTCAATTAAATTAAAGCATTCCTTCCAGATCAGTTTTGCAATCTTCAAACACGTCTCAATAAACTGTTGGAGATCTTAGCCCTTCTAAGAAATGAATCATATTTGCTCTGTTGTATTTGATTGCTGTTGACTACTAATTCACCCTGTATTGATCTCAAGTTCATATTTCTTACTGTTGCGATGGGAATTATCTCATGCTCTTAAAATGCTGCCAAGTTTCAGAAGCCCTTACAATTGTTGTACTCAGGGCCAAGTTCATGCTCCCGAAGGATGGAATGATTGGGCAGTTGGATGTGACTTTTTTGCCCCTCATTTTTTTTTTTTTCTACCTGTTTTGGTACATAGGTCACGAGACCCTCTTTTGAGGGGAGGGAGAGGAAACACGGTGCTTAAGTCGGAGAGAAAGCAGGTTTAGCAGGAGATGACCTCTCTGTAGAGAAGCTTGTCAATTTGCCTTATTCTTTTCTCTGGTCCTGGAAACTCCAAAAAGAATCTTACTAAAGAGGCTCGTTTGTTCAGAGATAATTGTTTTTTACTTTGATATGGAGACAACACAGAAAGGGAAGACCTGAATATATGTTTTCCTGATTATAAATATAACACACGTTCATTATGGAGAAGGTGGATACCTTCGAGGAGTGTCAATAATGAAACTGATCCTGAGCCCTACCCCCCAAGGGTTGCTAAATTCTTATTTCGGAAAAAATTGCGTATAATGTTCAAGAGCATAGACTCTGACTCTAGATTCTTGAATGTGATTTAGGCACCACTGTTTGCTAGCTGGACAACTCTTGGTCTTTTGCTCCTCTGTTTCATGGAGATATTAGTAATAACTGTAAAGGGGCCTGTGAGGAACAAGTAAGATGGGTCATGTAGACAACGTACCCTGGTGCCTAGCACATAATACGCATTTGATATCTGCAGCTATTACTGTTGGAGTTTTTCGTGCTAGGATATTCTCCCTCCATGAGCAGACATGTAAATGCATAGGTATGACAGAGGTTTTCAAATACAGGCCATTACATCAAAAAAAAAGATGTTGATCAGATATTTTATACTACTTCATATATGGAGCACCTGAATTTAATGTACTTGTTGTATTGAATCATCAACTTTATTTTATTGAATCATAGTAATTTATATTGTTGCATAAATCATAAGTCTGAATAGGAAATGAAGGTCCATTTTGTCTCCAGGCAGCTGAGAGAGAGAGAGAGTGATTCGAGTTACAGCTCTTGGAAATGGAGCCAGATGCCTTACGGGATGGTAGAGGGACAAGTTGGCCCAGGCATGAGATTACTATTAGGAAGGGAAATTAAAGCTAACCTTACCTGTTACCTTTCCTAGCAAGACAGTTGTAGAGACAAAGAAAGGCAAGTGAGGAAAGGGCTCTCAGGCCTGCTCCCCACCACCTGAATGTTAACAGAGGTCTTATTGAAAGCATCATCGCAACAGGATTTGAACCTGTGACCTATGAAACATGAAGCAGTTCTGCTGCCCAAGAGTCTGGCAAAGCTTTTGTCCAGGTGGGTGGAATGAAATTGAGCAGAAGTGGCGTCTGGCCAGGATCCCAGGGAGAAGGGTTACTTTTTCTTTGAGGTGGGAGGCCAGTGTCCAAGTTGCTGTAATGATTGTCTTTTTAAGAAACAACCTTGGTAGGCAGAATACAATTACCTGGGTTGAAATATAGCCAAGACCTTTGGGTTAATGTATCTGCTTTTGTGAGATGTGCCAGGGGATTGTTAATGACCCTCCGGGTTAGGGCCCAGGTTTGCCTGAAAGAAGAGAAGATGGGGTGTGAGGCAGGAAGAAGCAGGCTCCATCTCTCCCGTCTTTTCACAGGGCTTTGCTTCTCTGCTGGCTCAGAGCAACAAGCAATAGCACTGACAATGAAGCTTTTCATTGGTGTTGCTGTTGAACTGAGGGGGCCCTAGTTTAAGGGGGTAGAGCAGTGATTTTCCACCAGCGTGCACAGCACACTGGTGTGCCGATGTGAGAGGATCATAGGTGTGCTGTGAAATTTTTATACTTGATCTTAGGCAAAAGGCCGAGAAGCGATTCTGTGAAATTTTTAAAGGCCATTAATTAAATTATTTCTGAAAGGAGTTCAAAGCACAGTAAGTATATTTTTTCACTCTGTTTTTATTGATCAACATAATTTAAGTATACAATAGAAGTTTAACTATAGATTCAAGTGTGCTGTGAGATAAAAAGTTTGAAAAACAGTGGTACAGAGGAATAATTCCCAGTTAGTTGGATGTGGGCTATTCTCTCCTGCAGACATTTAGAACCCGGAATGGTTTCCAAGAGCACTAGCCTCAGGGTCTGGCAGCTCTGAGGGCCTGGGTCAAATACCTTTACAACAGCCGAGCTCCTTCACCATTCCCATGACCCAACCCCGAAGCAGCCCTCCCCACTCCCCTCCTACCCCGACATTTCTTTGCACCCCATCCACCCTCCCATATTTTTCTCACTCTTTTTCTCTCATTTATATTTAGCTAAATGCTGGCTTTATAACGCTTGGAGATTTGTGCCCAATTCACAAATCTAAACATGTCTTTTCAATGCCTCTGTTTTCATACACACGGTGCCTTCAGACTAGAAAAAGTGCTCACCTTGAGGCGTGTGTGCTTCCTCCTACCACACACATCGTCTGAGAGATGAACAGAGCAGACTGTGCCATTTCACAGATGAGGAAACAGAGGCCAAAGATGCTGAGCAGATTTCCTGAGGCTCACAGCTACACAGCTAGTAAGTGGTGGGGCTGGGGTGTGAAGCAGCCTTGCCCTCAGCTCCCTGCTCTTTCTACCTGTGCTGGCCCAGAGGAGCAATGAGTAACCTCACCTTTGCCATTGTGCCTGCAGAAAAGTGATGATGAATGTCTTTCCCTGTGTCTCTTGGTTTTGAATAGTGAATTAGACTTCTGCTCAAATTAAGGAGGTATGATTTTATTAAATAAATTTTATTTTGTAAATTCAAGGTTATGTGCTTGTGATATGCAGGAGGGAGCCCTTGCATCCCTTCAGCAAGGCCACCTCCTTCTGGCCTTTCAGATCCTGGGTCTCCCCTCTCCAGCCCTGCTGTACTCTGGCTCCTGGTCCCTCTCCATCTCCCTGGTCCTGGATGAACCCGTTATTCTTCTTCCTGATGATCCTTCCCCTTCTGTTCTACTTTCCCCATCTCATCAGCATGTCTTTTTGATTTAAGGCCAAGCCTCCTTTCGCAGGTCAGAGGGGGCCTCCTGTGGGAGCCGTGGCTGCCTTCTGTGTTTGGCCTTCCCAGCAGGCGTGGGGTGTTCTCAGGAGTGACACGCCTCTGCTCACCGGGGAACGACATGCCTCTGCTCACACCACACCTCGTTGGGTGCCTTTGTTTGCTCATTTCTTTTCCAAGTCCTGGCAACCGAATAGCACCTCAACACAGTTATAAACTTCCACAGCAACTTGTCACTGATGTTTTCCAGGATGGAAACTGCCTTAGTTTTTTTCAGCTTCTTCTACATGAGGCTAAATGTCATCCTCGGAACAGCCCAGGAGAGCCTGGAAAAGCACTGGCCATGCAGGGAAGACTCCATTCTGGCTGGAAAAGAGATAAGCCCTCTGAGCCGTAAAATGGTAAAGGAAACAAAGAGAAGCTGACCCCTCATGGCATGTGTTCGCCATGATTCACTCACTCATTTATTCCAGGGACATTTGTGAAACACTGACTTCTTAATGGGGCCAGGGTGGAGCTGGGTGACAGGACTGTAGTGCAGATGAGACGCGACTCCTACTCTGGAGGAAACACAGAAATGAGGGTGTGGCAAGGTGGTTGCCCTACCTGTGGGGAGAATTGGGTGCTAAATACACTTCAAAATAAGATGAGAGGCACAGACAGACCATAAGCATTTCCCAAAAGGAATGCTCATGACAAACTTGAGCTTAGTTAAAATGTGAGGTGAGGAGTTCAGTTCAGAAAAGGGAGCTCAGACAGCAGAAACCTCATCTGGGAAAGCCCAGGGAAGTGAGGAGCTTTGGAGAGATTGCAAAGATGGGAGAAATGTGAGGCTGGTGCAGAGGCAGGAGTTAGATCAAAAGTTTGAATGGCGCCGTGGGAACCTCTGAAGGTTCTGACCACATTTATTTTGCAGATACCATGAGGCAGGGAGCAGGTAGGGTGCTGTTTCATTCTTCCAGCTGCAGAGGAAGGAGGACCTACGCTGTATGGTGGTAGTGGGGATGGAGCCAAATGAGGTTTTCAGAGGGTGGAGATAAAGAACTGATTAATGAGTGACAGAGAGGAAAGAGTTTAAGGAGACTGTATTTCTCTCCAAGGCAATTATTGGATGGTGGATGGTGCCTTTGGTGAGACAGGACATGCAGGCAGTGATCTGGGGTGGGGCGGGGAGGAGAAGATGAGTTTCGTTTTGAGTATGAGTGTTCATTTGGCTATGGAGGAGGTATTTGGACAGGTTGACATAAACTTGGTAGGTATGTCTGGGCTAGAAATCTCTTCTCATAGCAGAGCTGCTTGATTGCTCACTGTGGACATTTTCTGTCACCATCTGGAATCCTGTTCTCATCTCTTGGACAATAACAGGTAGCATCAGAAGGCTAAAACATCAGGAAAAGTGCGTCGACACCTGGGGTATCGAGAAGGCAAGTGTGTGCTGCTCACTCAGGTCCTTCTCAGCCTTCACTTCCAAAATCTCCCCAAAAGGCAGGAAATAACCTTTCCCTGGGAGAGTGAAATCCTACCCAACAGGATAACATTTTTGGTCTATCAGGAAAGAAAATGAATGCGTTGTATAATAAACTCAGTCACTAAATTCTATTTTATATGTTTTCTCTGTCTTTCTCTCTAGGTAGAAAGGTAGGTAGATAGATTAGTAGACGGATAGAAGATGAATAGATAAAATAGACAAATAGATACATCATAGTTACAGACATGTCTGTAACTATCTACCACATCTATCCATCTGCCATTTTATCTGCCTATTTTTATAATATTTATCATAGCTCTCCAATACTAGAAAAACAGTCAACAGCATATGAATGTACCGATCTTTAGGTAGCAGAATTATGGGTTACTTTTTCATTAATTCAGTATGCCAATGACTCAGCCTTCTAGGAGTTGGGGACTCAGCAATACATGAAAGCAACAAAATCCTGACCTCTAAGCGCTCTACAGACCAGTAAATAATGTTTTCCCCATTGGGATGGTTTTCTCTTGTGGCCCAGCTCCTCATCGTGGGTCCCCGGTGGCCTTTACTCGCTTCAGAAGGTCCCCCTTGAGGAGCACTACACCCTGAGGAAGGGGACCTCGGGGCATTATCTGTGAGCTTTGGTAACTGTATTCTGGTTCTTTCCACTAAAAATGTCCCTAGATTATAACACTTTCTCCGGACTTCAAATAACCCCCTCCTTCCTAACAGTAGTGAGCTATCAACTCTGACACACATGAAAAATCCAATTTTCTTTGAATTGAAAAAAGGAAAAGTACTGTTAGTGAGTTTTCATCATTAATTTGACTTTAATAAAATATAAAAGCACTTAGTTACTGCAGTCCAAACACATATCAACCTTGCTGTGAGGAACTCTGGCTGTGGAATACAAATCATTCTGACCAAGTGTACAGAATAAAATTGCCGTATGTTCACATTTTACTAATGTAGAATTCAATTAAAAAAAAAAATAGAAAGGCACTCTTTACAATCATAGGCTACTGGAGCTCTGGGAATTATGATGTTTTCTTTTTCCTTTGGAGGTGAAGAGGTAGAGAGGCCCAGAGAGGGTGGTAGCCTGCCCACTGTCACATCACGAGGCTCAGTTCTGAGCATCCAGCCCAGTACTCTGCTCCCTGCATTGAGAAAAGGCCTCCAGAAACTCCCAAGCATGCTGAGTTTCAGAACCACCACTCCTCTGCCTAGCTTAGGCTTCAGAGTGAGCAATTTTGGGGCTCACTAGATCTGGTGCCTTCCACTTCTCTCCAGAGCTCAAATTATAAACCATCGGCCCAATACTGGGAATCTTACCCACAGTGTAAGATTCTTTTTCCACTAGCCAAGGATGTCCAACCTTTTTTTTTTGTTCTGCCACATATTGAAAGAAGAAGAGTTGTCTTGGGCCACACACTAAATAAATAAACGCTAACAAAAGCTGATGAGCACAAAGAAGTCTGTGTGTGCTTTTTGTGATATCTGACACCACAGATAAGCAGCACAGGCCTCAAAATATCTACAGGTGGCTCATAGGCTGTGAGTTGGACACCTCTGCGCCAATCACCTCTATTTGAGGAAGCTGGGGAGTGAAGCAATGTCCCAAGAGACTCAAGAGACAGAAAATATGGACGTTTTGCAGATGAAAAAACTGAGAAGTCAGGGGTGTGGAGTTACTTGCTTGATGAAAGTATGGCAGGGATGAAGGGCTTGCATTCAATCTCAAGTTTCTGCCAAAGCTTTATGTATCTTTACCTAAATGTTCCACAGCCTCTGTCGAGAGCTACTGCCATTGATGGTTCTAGGCAAAGCTTTGTCCAAGGACTCCACAGGTGTTGCTAATTCCATCCTTACAGCTTCCCTGTGAAGCCAGGCTGAGGCCATGGTAGAGGGCTGCAAGAGAGAGATACAAACCTGTTTTGGCCTTTTCTTTCAGAGGGGAACTCGGATGTTTGGACAGCTTCATTTTTCTATAGATACCAGCCTCCGTGTGGCTACGGACACACTGTACAGACAATGAGACAGACTGGGAAGCATGCCAGGGAGAGCATTTTTCTCCCTTCCATCCCTTCTCTGAACCACAAAGAAACAAAAAATTCTTGTATCAGTCAGCTCAAGCTGTCATAAGACAATATGGCTTAAATGCCAGAAATTTATTTTCTCACAGTTAATTCAATTTTTGGTGAGTGCTTTTTACCTTGTTTGTAAACATCTACCTTCTTTTTGGTGGGCATTTATTTATTTTAGTTTAGAATGTTATGGGGGTACAAACATTTTGGTTACATGCATCACTTCTGTGCTGTTTGAGTCAAGGTTAAAATTGTGTTCATTTCCCAGATAGTCTACTTTCTCAGTGTGTCCTTACAAGGGTCTTTCCTCAGTTGTGCACAGAGAGCGAGCTGGGGGCATGCTCTAGTGTCTCATCTTCTTATAAGGACAGTAATCTTATGGGATCAAGGCCTCAACCTTATGACCTCATTAAATCTGAATTACATCCTCAGAAGCCCCATCCCCATCTCCAAATCTAGCTACACTGGGAGTTAGGGCTTCAGCACACTAATTTTGGGGGCAATTAGGACTTCATCATACTAATTTTGGGGGGAGTTAAGGTTTCAACATACTAATTTGGGGTGGACACATTCATTCCTCAAATTACAAATACCAAGAAATACATAACAGGCTCGGCTGGGCTTTGCAAGGGCCTCCTGGGGATTTCTTGGGCTTTCCCAAATTAGGGGCTTCCAGATTTGCCTCAATAACCTTTTAAATTTATGTCATTAAAATGCTAGTTTATAGTCAATCAAACTTCTCAATGTGGCACAGGTGGTTGGTTATTTACCATGAGCTGAACCCAGGAGCCCTGGCCCAGTCAGCCCCGTTGTGCGGCATAGTGCCAATGGACAGGCTTAGGGTCAAGAGCCTTCTTTTCAGGATTGATTGGGTAATGTAACACTATGACCTTAATGATGGAAACCCTCATCCTTCCCATGTCGATAATGGTTTGGGCTCCTCCTAGAACCTGCTTCATGGGGTTGTTTTTGACTTTCACTCATGTTCATGTACATAAAGCATTCAGAACAATGTCTTGCTCATAGTTAGTATAAAGGCTATTATTATTGTTTTGTTGCTGTTATTGGATATTCAAGCTATTCTCCAGCGAAATTTAATACCATTTAACTAAAATCAGTGGCTACTTTACTGTCTTGGCATGGTGGCTCATGCCTGTAATCATAGCAGTCTGGGAGGTTGAGGTAGGTGGATTGCTTGAGCTCAGAAGACTGAGACCAGCCTGAGCAACAGTGAGACTTCATCTCTACTAAAAATAGAAAAATTAGCCAGGCGTACTGGTGTATACCTGTGGTCTCAGATACTCAGGAGGCTGAGGCAAGAGGATTGCTCAAGCCCAAGTGTTTGAGGTTGCTGTGACCTATGGCACTTTGCCCAGGACAATAGAATGAGACTGTCTCAAAAAAAAAAAAATAATAATAATCATCAGTAGCTACTTTATTGATGGCTACCCTGTACTATGCTAAGCCCTGGAGATGTAGCATAGAACACTGCAGACTTGGCCTCAGAATGCACACTGCCTCAAGGTTATCAAAATAACACAGAAGCATGGCAGTAGTGTCTTGGATGGTGGAGGTGCCACACTCACCCTAAAGGTGGCAACACAGAATAAAGGGAACACTGGACCTGCCAGAATGTCTGCATTCTCATCCTGGCCGGCTACTGATCACCCCTATCAAAGAGCCTTCTCTGGCTTTAAATTTTCCTCTGTAATGGAAGGACAGATATATGGCCTCTTAGGTTTCCTTGCTTTTGGCATTCTCTGAGTCAGACACTGAAGACATTCCTATGTCAATTGACTTTTCTGTCTCAAAATATCTGCTACGAAGTTATCTTTTGGTTATCAGCTTCTGTGGAACAAATTTAGGTTCAGTTTGGTTCTTTATGCCTGTAAAACAGGAGGACCAGTTTTCTGAGTTATTTAGTCCTCAGTGAAATCCAAATGTCTAGATGTGTCACTGACTTTACAATTTTTGTTCATATATTTTCCATCATGGAAGGCACCCAGACCCAGAGCTGCCAATAATCATTTGGATGAGCTGGGATTCTTTGCCCACCTGCTCATAGTACCCTCCCTTTAGGGACTGCAGTGGATGTTCCTGAGGACATGGTTCATTACTGTTAAGCAATTACCATCTTGGACAGAATGTCTCTCTCCTTTGTTTTTGTGTATCCCCCACACGCAAGCAGTTTGGGAGTGAATATCTGAAAGCTTTCTTCAAGAAGAGGAGCCAAGCACCACATCAAAAGAGCAATTGAATCAGGAACTTCTAAATGCCAGGCCTTCAATCACTCCGGCAAATTGTTTTTCTGCTTGTTTCTTTTTTGGTCTCCAAAGCTTGATGATGGATTGGCATTGGCTGGAAAGACTTGGAACTGATGATATTAACCGAGTTGTTAGAGTGATGAAGGACATGTGTTCTCTGCAAAAAATGGGTCTCATTCAGAGAGTGTTGACTCTAGCAAAGTATGTCAAGCTTTGATGAAGAACTCCTTGGTTTATAGGTCTCCCCTTTGCCTTCCCTGAATGGATTTGGGTAACCACTACAGAGAAAATACTGTTTTATCAACAGTCAAGAAACACATTCCAAATTACTTTTCTCACCTTGTGGGTGGGCATATTCACTAAGAAAGCTTTCTAATGACCTTAGAAATTGGTCGAATTCAGGTAAATCTATGATTTAGTAATGTTAATGACGAATCAGACTATACACTACCATTCCTGAGGGTGACTTCATTGCATTCTTATAGTAAATAGAAGAAGTATAGCACAAAGAGGTTTTCTAATTTTCCCACATGCATCCAGTCACCAGTAGCAGTGTAAGAGCTACTGCCTCTGTTTTCATTGAAGGTTAACTACAAGGTGCTAAGGGCCCTGAAATCTCTCATCTGTGTTTCTGTCTACAAGGATATCAGATTTTGTCCCATGCCTGAAGAAGAACACATTTGTGTAACCTATTTTCAATTGTTCCAACATGATAAAACAATCCTCAGAATTCTATTTTACCAACCCTTCATATAGAAAATGAAACAAACCCATAACATTCTTTAACTCTAGGATCTAGGAAAATTCCAATAAAACTCTTTACAGTTATGCTACCTAGAATTAAATTTTCACCTGTCTCTCCTTTGCCTAATGTTACATCCTCCACATCCTTCTATCATTTTAGAAATATAGAAAATTTTCTTTTTACTTAAATATTTCATAGCTTTCCCTTTTCATCATGGGTATCTGACCAATTTTCTGAGGGAAGCCATACAATTTAGAATGTTAAGAAGAGTGATTTAAGATCATTCATCTGAGTTCTTTTGTTTGTAGAATCCCTTTCCCAATGTCATTCTGCACCACCACACCGACTTCACCCTAACAGAAATTTGATTTTAAATTTTGTATTTCTGGTGCTTATCATTTTTTTACAAACGGAATCCTTCTCTTCATCAAATGAAGAGAAGTAGAAGTGTATCGTAAAATATGATTTACCAATTGCTTTTGAGTATTGATATTTAAAACAAGAGAAAATAGCTGAGTCAAAACAAACCACTGTGAAAAAGGAAAATAGGTCTTAAATAAGTTTTGACCTTTTTTTGTCCATGTTGGAGCTCCAGAGATCTTTGGTTCTTCTTAGGTAGAAGTCAAATTTCTCTGAGGTGGGAAGACCACATCTCCATTCATTGCACCCCTGGAAAAAGACTGGTATAATCATTGTTTATTATAAACCACTGTCTAACTTAATAGCCTTCACACGATGAGTCATGTGCTACCCCAAATCTAGATATTCCATTAGACTTGTTATGTTTTTCTTTCTTTTTTCACATGAACAGCATCTCACAGGATTTTGCGAGTTGTACCTTGTCGATGGACATATATCTTTCCTTTTCTTAAGGGTCACTACATGGGCAATTGATTTTCCTTCTTATTTGGCTTAAATACTGACAGGAATCAAAACTTCTTTGTCTTGACTTCTCACTAGAACTTAACATGGGCACTGAACACAATAGAAGGCTAAATGCATGTTAATTGGCTGATCCTAGAGAAAGGAAAAGTCTGGAAGTCTGAGGAAATGGCTATTGTATGGTGTGTCCTGATTCTAACTGCTATGGTTTGGATAGCAAACCATCTTCCCCCAAATTCCTATTTGAAATCTATCCCCAATGTGATGACATTAGGAGATGAGTCCCTGGGAGGAGATTAGGTCATGGGGGTGGAGCCCTCATGGATGAGATTAGTGCCCTTATAAAAGTCCCCAGAGAGCTGCCTCATTCTTCCCACAATGTGAGAATACTGAATAGATGGTATCGGTGAACCAGGAAGCAATCCCTCACCAGCACCTTGATCTCGGAACTTTCTAGCTTCCAGAACTGTGAGAAATAATTTTCTGCTACCCAGCTTAAGGTATTTTGTTACAGCAGCCCCAGTGCACTAAGGCACTGACTCAGACACAGAAATGAAGGCCAGCCACAATAGTCACAGGCCCATAGCAGCAGGTGAGTGGAAAAGGACTCTCCTCCTCTATTTCCTAGGGCTTATCACCAACGAATCATTAGGACCGTGTTATCCTAGGCATTTGAAAGTAGGATAGAGAAGGCTCTATTTGTTTCAGAGCAAATCAGCCTGCAATGAAACCATCTAGTTATTGGAATGGTAACCAACATTTAGGAGGGCCTAGAGTTGTGCTCTAGGGCTGGCTACATTTGATTTGTATGTATACTTATTTTAATCCATACTTAATAAGTATGGATTATGTACCTTAATCCATAAATGCAGGCTGTCCCTGGGTTACAAACAAGATAGGTTCTGTATGTTTGTTCTTAAGTTAAATTTGGAAGTTGGAGCAGGTACATTTACCTGTTATCTGTAGTAGCCTCCATTCCTAGGTGTGAGTTGTATGTGAATCGGATGTTTGTAACTGCACGTAGTGAATTGGAAATAAAATAATTTTTGTATCACCTTTTTAAAACTGATTTGTAGATTAGCCCTTCAGCATAGATTTTTGGAATAGGGATCACTCAGTTTATATGGGAGGACTTTTTTTTTTTTTTTTTTTTAGCACTTCCTGAGTGTCAGTCTCCCAACAAGAGATGTAGCTACAAATAGAGCAATATCTCAGCATGCCAGATGTTTCCTCTGATCTAAGTCTCTTTGGAGGAGGCCAATTAAAATTGAATTGATTTATTTATATTTCTGTTAGAAACAAATACTCATGCTTTCTTTTGCCACACATCAGGTTTCAGCCATAGAGATGAACAATAAGAGACAATGAACTGAGTATTGTGTGTAGCCTTGATATGCAGTTGTCACACCTGGGCCATTGGAGACAGGATTGCAAAGGACCTTGTTAATTGCCTGCTTAGGCAGATGCCTCCCTTCTGAGGATGGTTTTAGGACAGATATGAAACAAACTGCCCCTTTACCTCTCTCATTAGGACTCACAATGTACACGTGCAATGCAGTTGTTTCCTCTCCTGGATCTATGAGGCTGACTGCACTTGGAAACATTGTCTGAAGCTGGGGAGGGAGAAGGAAGGAATTCAGGGCATCTTCTATGTATAGCATGTGCTCAAAATACGTTTTTCTATATGAGGCAATATTTTTATATTCACAGAGAAAAAAACAGCACATATCTGGAAATCTGATTTTTTTTTCCTTCCTGTTTGGAAGCTGTTGTGAGGTTTATAAATACTCCCCAAACAAATAGCTCAATGTAAATTTTTCTTGAATAGCAATTGTTTGCGAAAAAGCAAAGGGAAATATTCAAAGCGGAGGCAGATTTGCTTCCGTAAAATGGGAGATTTGCGTAAAGAACGTATTGCAGAAGTTGCCGAAACAAGCCCATTTCCTCTCATGTTCTATCCCACATGCAGGTCAAGCTTTTGGACACATATTAATTTTTATGAGTGAGCTGAAGACTTAGAAAAAGAGAGGCTTTGATAATGGAGAAGCAGAGTGACCTGTACTCTGGAAGAGAGGGGAGTGATTTCTTTAACTATGGACAATTGATTTTATTTTCAGCTTTAAGGCATTAGTCACTAAGAAAAAGGGTATACAAATTAATGGAGCTTTCTCTGTCACTAGTGGATTCAGCCCTACAGACAACATCTGCGGGTTACATAAAACAACAGCTTACTTATTAGTGGCAGTAGAAGGATTTACAATGCTTGGGTCACTTCTTAACTCGTGTCTTTTTCCATATCACCCAAAGATCAGAGCAGAGAGAAATAGGATTGATAAACATTGGAATTATTTTTTTCTGGAGGGACAGCTCATCACATTTTTCTCTATAAAACATTTCCTTATTTAGCTCTGCTTCATGGCTAAAACTCAGTTCTTCTATTGGCAATGAAAGCTGCAATGCTGAAGTGTCATTTTCTTAAGATGGTTGGAATCACTGGAGCACATCAAGGCAAACAACCAAACTTGTGCTCATGCAGCAAGAAGGATGTTAAGTGTTGATGGCCAGACAGGGAGAAAAGCTTGCCAGAATCACCAACCTGTATGTTTCAAAGTAGGAATCTTGTGTCTATTCTTGGTTTGTCTGTTCCGGCCATGTATTCCCTCTACCAGGGTGAAAGGCTCAGAGGCGGCCTGCTAGGGAACAGTGGGAATGTAATGAACTAACTTTTGTACTAGGTCTCACAGGAGACACAGTGCCTCTGTATATGACCCCGTCTGATCTTCACAGCTCAGTGTTGGCATCTTAGTCTTAACAGTCTTAGGAGAACAAAAGCTCTGATGGGTAAGATGATGTCCCAACAGTCATGTAATCAGCCAGTGGTAGTTCATGTGGAAGCCAAATCCTTTGCTCAAATCCTGAGTTCTTTCTCAGATATTACATTTCTCTGAATTGAAGGGGAAAAGAGAAAGTGAGTTGGATTTTTTTTTTGTCCAGCTGCACCAATCTGTCACCATCTGGCTTTTCATTCATCTGTTATTATATCTAGTTTTAGGGAAATTAGTATTTATAGAATAGCCCCAACTGACCCCTGGGGTCAAGTTATGCTGCTTCTCCACAAGTATGCAAATGTGCTATGTCCGATAGGGTCAGGGTGAGTCCAAGGCTTAAAGTTCAGAGAATTAGACATATGGTATCAAACTATCCCTCAATAATGGACTAAACATGTCATGCATTTTCTTAAAACTTTATCTTCACTTTTCAAGGTCTTTAAAGCTTCCATATTTAAAAACAAAAATCCCATGGGTTTATCATCTATGGTGTGGATAGTATAATACTTTATTTTTCTTATTTTTTTTGTTAGAAAAATAACTGATTTTTATTATATATAGCTTACTTTTTAAAAAAAGTAAAAACAAGTAAAGAATTTATCTTCCATCTTATATTGTTATTTCTGCTTGTTTAGTTTGCATTTTTTTTTTTTTTTTTTTTTTTTTTTGAGACAGAGTCTCGCTATGTTGCCCTCAGTAGAGTGCTGTTGGGTCACAGCTCACAGCAACCTCCAACTCTTGGGCTTAAGCATTTGTCTTGCCTCAGCCTCCCAAGTAGCTGAGACTACAGGTGCCCACCCTAACACCTGACTATTTTTGTTGTTGTTGTTGTTCTCATTGTTGTTTAGCAGGCCCTGGGCTGGGTCCAAACCTGCCAGCCCTGGTGTATTCCCCTAACCATTGAGCTGAGGGTGCTGAGCCTTTTGAATTTTTATTTGATGTGTTTGTATCCTATCCTTAAATATTTTTTATATTGTGTCATGTTATAAAATGTCATATAGGAATAATTTCTAAAAATAATTATGTATATATTGCTTTCCAATTGTGGAGAAACAGGTTTATTAAAGAATAACTGATGCATAATAAAAGGCACATTTTTAACTAAATTGCTAATTTTTAACCTCCACCCATACTTACGGAACCATTGGCACCTTGGAGATAATGAAAGTAGTCATCACTCCCAGATTGCTCATGCTCTTTTCTGGTCTCTCCCTTCTGTGCCCTCCCCCATGCAAACACTAATACGTTTTCTGTTACTGCAGATTATTTTATATTTTCTAGAATTTTACATAAATGGAATGCTATAGTAAGATTTTTTTGTTTTGCTTCATTCATTTAGCATAATTATTTTTGATTCATTGATGTGGTTGTGTATATCAGTTCATTCCTTTTTATTACTGAGTAGTATTCTATTTTATATAGATATACCACAATGTGTTTATTCATTCATCAGCTTATAAACATTTGAGTTGTTTCCAGCTTTTGGCTATTATTATAAATTTTCGTACGGTCATAATTTCGCTCAGGGAAATACCAGACTGGAATTGCTGGATCTTATTGTGGGACAAAGATTAACATTTTAGCATGTCTAACTGTTTTTCCAAAATTATTCTACCATTTTACATTGTCATCAGCGTTGTATGAGAATTCTGCTCCTCTTCCTCATTGCCTACACTTAGAATAGGTGTATAAGAGGTTTCTTACTGTGTAGTTATAACCTGCATTTCACTAGTAACTAAGGAAATGATATTGTGCAACTTCTTTTTGTCTTATTTATCAACTTTGACAGTCATCTTTTCAAATATTATGTTCATTTGAACATTTTAGTAGTTTCCTTTCTATAAAATTTTGAAAATACCTTTTCATAAAGGTCTTTTAATATTCCAGATGAAATCCTTTAGTATTCACCTAGAATATATCTTATTTGCACATATATTATCCTTATCTGTGGCTTGCCTTTCCAATCTTTTAATTGTATCTTTCAGAGAGCAGACGTTATTAATTCGGATGAAGTTAAAATTGTCAAAATTTCCTTCTATAAATCATTCTTTTGGTGTCATATCAAGAAATATTTACTTAACCTAATTTAGTAGTGAATATTTTCTTCCTATTTTTCTAAACATTGTGTAGTTAAACTTAGTCCTATGATCGATTCTGAGTTAATCGTAAATGCTATAAGATCAAAGCTTGTTTATTTATTTATATTGGAATATCCAATAGTTCCAGCATAATTTCTTAAAAAGACTATTCGATGTCCAGTGAATTGCTTGTATACTTTTGTCTAAAAAAATAGTTGGCCATGCATGTGTCTGTATATTTCTGAACTCTTCATTCTGTACCATGATCGAATGGCTTATCTTGATTCTGGCATTATACTATTTTCATTATTGTAGCTTCATAATAAGATTTCAAATCAGGAAGTGTTAGTCCTTCAACTTTTTTTTCAAAATTTTTTTGGCTATTCTATGTCTGTTGCATTTTCATATAGGTTTTAAAATCTATTTGTTAACTTGCAAAATCAAGTTTCCCAAGCTTTTGTTGGGATTGCCATGCATAAAAAATAAGCTTTTATCAGGTAACTATTCAATTAATCAAGATGATGTAACATTCCTAAGTGAATATGTACCTAATAAGAGATCTTCAAAATACATGAAGAAAAGCTTATATACTTATATGTGTACGTACAAAGAGAAATAAGCTAATTTATAGCTATAGTCAGATTTCAGTACCCACTCTCAATAATTTATAGAACAAGTATATATCAGTAATAATACAGAATATCTAAACAACACAATAAACCAAATAGAACTCATTAATACTCATAGAACACTCAAAAGCACAAAATATACATTCTTTTCAAACATTTGGAATGCTTACCGAGATACACCACATTTTGCATGCCTTGCATACTTTACTAGGCCATGGTATATAATCTTTCTTAGATTGCTAAATTTGGTTTGCTAGCAATTCATTGAGAATTTTACGTCTATATGAATAAATAATATTGGTCTTTTGATGTCTTTGCCTGGTTTTAGAATCGAGGTAAGATTAGCCTTACAGAATTAATTAGGAAGTGTTCCTTTCCTTTTCTATTTTCTGGACCAGTTTTTATAGAATTGACATTATTAATTCTTTTATATAAAGTGTTTCTTTGAATTTGCCAGTGAAGCCATCTGATTGTGGACTTAACTTTCTGAAAACTTTTATAATTAACTTAACATTTACCTGGTTATATGTAAATTCAATTTTTTTTTTTCTTGAGTCAGTATTAATAGTTTGTGTCTTGCTAAGAATTTGCCTACTTAATCTCAGTGACCTACTTTGATTCATTGTTTATTTAGGAATGTGTGTTCAATATCCACATGTTTAGAAATTCCCAAACTTTCCTTTTCTTACTGAGTACTAATTTTATTCTATTTAGTTAGAGGACATACATTACACAATTATAATTACTTTAAATTCATTGAATTTTTTTATTACCTACCATAATATCTATCCTAAAGAATAATCCATGTGAACTTGAGAAGAATGTATAGCATATTCTTTTTGGTGTTAGATGTAGTTGGTTTCCGTGTTCATCTTTTCTATATTTTTATTGTTGATATTCTCCTGGATGTTGTATTAATTATTGAAAGTGGTATTAAACTATTGCTTGATTTTCTATTTTTTCCTTTCAGTGATGCCAATTTTTGGTACATATATTTTAGAACTAGTTGTTAGATGCAGTTGTCATTGTTGTTTAGCTGGCCCAGGCTGCGTTTGAACCCACCACCCTCGGTGAATGTGGCCGGCACCGTAACCAGCTGGTTGTTAGATGGATGCACCCTCTTATCCTTACAAAGTGTCCTTTGTCTCTAACAGTTTGCTGTTGTAAAGTCTGTTTTGTCTGGATTTAGTTTGGCCAATCCAGCTGTTTTTTTGTTGATTACTGCTTGCATGTATATCTATTTCCATACTTAGACATTTAACCTATTAGTATCTTTGCATCTCAAGTGGGACACTAGTAGACAGTATAAAGTAGGCGTGTTTTACTTATCCACTGCATATATATATATATATATATATATATATATATATATCTGTCCACATTTCCTGTTGACATAATTATCTATATATAGAGAGAGACTTGCCATTTTTTTTTTTTTGTTTGTTTTATATAATGTCATTTCGTTCATCTGTTCTTACAAATTACATTTTTTTCATTCATTGTTAGTTTGGATCCACAGTCAAGTTATACGAGTTGGGCTGTTGAAGCCTCTTTCCCCAGGAGGTGGTGATAAAGCGTTGCCAGATTTAGGGTAGAAAAGATGACTATTAACTTTTAATTTCAAATAAACAAGGACAAAAATTTAGCATGTCTTATGCAATACTTGGGACATACTTACACTAAAAATATTTCTTATTTGCCTGAAACAGGAAGTTAATTCGGTTCTCTACATTTCCTCTGCCAATGCTGTGACAGTGAGATTCAGAGACACTCCAGGCCCTTTACGTCCTCTCCCTGGGTGAGATATTAAGTACTCTTTAAAACCAGTTTCAAGCAATTTTTTTGAAAATGTTGAGACATCTGAGACATCCCTTTGGAAGGTGGCACTTATTGTCTCAGTGTTGTGGATTAAATTTCTATTGAAATATTTCAGTAAATTTAAAAAAAAAAAACCTCTCTGCCCACTATTCTCAGCACCATAACTTCCCCAGGCCTCAGGACACCTATATATTTCGTATGAGCCTGGTCAAGTTTAACTTAACCATCATAATGAAAGACTTCTCTACCTCCATTATTTGAAGACAGAGATTTCACAGAGAATGCTTAGGCTAAAATTACAACTCATTTGGAGGTGTCAGGATGCCTGATGTGTTAGAAGTCACTGTGCTTGGTTCAACTCCTGCAGCACAGCTGGCTCCTGCCCAGTGCTAGAGAACTGGACGTCTAATTCACAGCGAACCAAGGCCAAGATTGCTACATAAGTTTGCCTTCTGGGGCCAGATCTTTTTTCTTTTTTTCTTTTAAGTGGTTGATATATGATGCAAATATTGTTCTTAATCAAAAGTATATTAGCAATCTACCACAAATGTGGAGTTACAGGGAAACACTACAGCATATTTGGAGAGGATTATTTTCACAAGGAACACATATTCATTTTCTGTCTGCCTTTTATCAACATGTATTTATCAAAATGCAAAAGCTTGTCCATAGGCCACATTTTAATTACTTATAGGTTGCTTGAAGACAGCTGCAGTCTAGGAAAGAAGAGAGATTGAAAAGAACAGGGTGTTCTTAAAATTTAGCCATAATTGTAACTAGAAGACTCTGTTGGCTTTATTCCAAAAATCTAAAAACATCTTCCCCTAGTTTTTTCCCCATTTCTCTGACATTTCTTCATGTAGCATGTATGCTGGCTACCATTAACTTGAGTAGCCCTTATCGTGTATATTTATATTTTTATAGTAATATTTTTCTTTTGTTTCTTTTTTCCTTTGCTCCTCCTCCTCTTCCTCTCTTCTTCTTCTTCCTCTTCCTCCTCCTTTAGTAAATTAAAAAAAATGCTCTTTGCTCACTGTTTCCTCCTCCTTCTCATTCCTCCTTCTCCTCCTTCTTCGACAAAGCCTTACTCTGTTGCCCAGGCTAGAGTGCTATGGTGTCAGCCTAGCTCACAGTAACCTCAAAAACCTGCCTCGGCCTACCAATTCCCTGGAACTACAGGCACCCACCGCAATGCTCAAATAATTTCTCTATTTTTAGTAGATGTGGGGTCTCACCACTCTTGCTCAGGCTGGTCTCTAACTCCTAAGCTCAAGTGATCCTCCTGCCTCAGCCTCTCAGAGTTCTAGGATTACAAGTATGAGCCACAGCACCCAGCTATAGTAATATTTTTCATGTTACAAATTATATGAGTTCATCAGAGAAGGTCTGTAACATATGCATATACAAAAAGAGAAGAAAAAAATGTCTTCAATTCTACCATGAAGGCGTTACTTTTTTTTTTGGTTATATAAATACTATCCATATTATTTTTCAATAAAACAAATAATGCAAGCTATATTACTTTGTAAATTTTCTTCCTCTCTTAACAATATACCTCAGCATTCTTTTTGTTAAATAAGAAAAAATTCCATAATGCTATTTTTGGCTATAGAATATTTCATAATAAAGATGTGCCACAAATATCCCCCTTGTTGGAGCTATATTTAGTTTTCCCTGTTTTTAAATCATTGTAAATAGTTCCATAGTAAACATTTTTAAATACAAATCCTTGCGTGTATCTGATTATACTTTTAGTATACATTTTGAGCGATGGGATTACATGGATCAAAAATAAGCAGACTTTGGAGGCCTTTGAAACATATCACCAAACTGCATTTAGGAAAAGCTGTGGCATTGCCCCTTACACTAGCATCCTATGAGATGATATGCTCTTCTGGAGAATTTCTGTATCCTTGTTAACATTGAGTGTTACGGCTGAAAATAAACAATGAAGTCAAACTTTATTTTAGCATTTAAAATGTTTTTAACATTCAAAAGATAAGCACAATGAATGGATATTTAGATCATTCATTTATTTGTTGTGTGTTATTTTATTTGTTGTTTCATTTATTTGTTGTTGAGTTAGGAGATTGAACGAGATTATCTTATTCTTCCCTTATCCTACGGGCCTCTTCCCATTTAGCAGCTGATTCATGGTGAGACTAAAGTTCTCTATCCCTAGTTTCCTCCTCTAAAAAAATGGAAGATCAGGGATTACCCATAATCTCAGAGTAGTCCTCAAACTTTGGGACACAATTCAATGACAACCATAAAATGTCTACTTTTCATTCCAAGTAGCTTGAACTTACATTTGCTTATGTCTACCTGGAGATGACATCTTTGCCTGCCTTTCAACATTTAACTTCGCCCTGCTTTTTAGGTCACCATAGTCAAATCTGTTAAGCTTTGCACTGACATAGCAAACAAGGACATCAAGTAAGTGACAACATCTGACAGTGAGGTGTTGATTTTTAAATGATAATAGTTGATATTATTTGGGCACTAACCATATGCCAGGCTTTGTGTTAAGTGTTTCATAAAGACCCTTGAACTCAATCTGCTTTATCACAGGTGCTTCAGGTAAGGCTAACAAAGGGAGGGTACCCAACATCACGCACACTGCAGAGGCAGAACTTGAATCCAAATGTGATAACCTCCAACCTGTGCTCACTGCAGCAACTGACCCAGCTGCCTTCTTCAAGGGATTGAAGGTACCTTGTATGTAGACAAGATCCATGCAAGAGACATTTATATTTAAGGAAGTTATCAATTTTAGACTGTTACTGTGAAATTTACTTTACAAAAAAATAATTTGGGGGCCCAGGTAAACAATCTTTTCTTCTAACTATGAAGTATGATACTCACTGGCATAAATGAAAGAAACTGGACTTTATAGGAAGAAAGATATGGAAAGAAACTGTACATAGGATGCCAATCATGTTAGTCGCTGTGTTTGTTAAGCATCTTCACAAAGAAAATAACCTTTTTCCAATTCAACTGCTCTTCTTTTTTTTTTTTTTCCCCCAAATATGTCTCACAGCTTGTGATTTCATGTCTTGGAGGAAATAAAATTCAGGGGATGTGAATGATGAGAAGCCCTCAATCTGCTTTGTGAGTCTCTTCTTCTTTAGGATGTGTAAGAGCAAGTTAGTGATAAACAAACGGCCCCAGCGATGAGCTAGTGGCTCCTTGGTAACAGATTTCAGAGTTGATCATAAGCTGCTTTTGGTCTCAAGCTCTGCTGTTAAAATTATTTTCTATACCACTTGAGTGCCTATTAATCTGAGTTAATGCTTTTGAAACTTTAAATATTGTGGCACCTTAGTGTCATGGTAATCTAGTTTTTTTGCTCTTACAAATTAAGACATAGAAAGATGAACTTAAAAGCTAGAGAAAATGAAGTAGACTCCACTGTGGTTCCTGTAATGGGAGGAAAAATGTCATTTTCTCAGTCTTTCTCTCTCAGAATAAGTGTGATGATCCTGATGGCTGTTGAAGTGGGGAGGATTATTAGTCTGGCAAGCACTTCAGGGAAAAGAGTCATACTTTATTAAGTGTCCAAATGAGAAAGCACCATTGTCCAAGCATTCCACCCTGCTACTTCTTTGGGGGGAAAGATGGAAAACCAAAATAAATAAATAAACAAATAAAACTTCCAGTTGCTCAGAACATAAGCACAAATAGAACAAGGAATATAGTAGACGAAACTCTGCTCTTATCACATTTAGGTTTTAATGAATGGGGGCAGTAAAAGGTATACACATCAATCAATAGAAAATGTTAAAGTAGATAAATCAAGAATTAGCTGTCTTTTCACAAATAGCATTTTTAGAGGTCTCCAGAAAAGTAACCAGAAAACACATTTCAAATGGAAGGAGTTAAAGAATTCTGGGGAACAAAACGAGTGCAAGAAGAGACAGGAACCTCAGGCCTTCACTATACACCTTTTGTCCTATTTGGTTTCCGAAAATATATTGTCATTTATAATTCTATAGCAGTGAATGTAAATTTTAAAACAAAACTTCAGTGAGAGAGAGCAAGAGGAAGAGAAGCTGGAGACTACGAATGAGCAGATTGAATAAAGAGGAAAGGTGTAGTGTGGTGGGGGGAACCATGAGTAATTGTTGTGTTTAATGAGTGAAGGCTCATGGTTTGAGACAGAAACAGGAAAAACAGGCATATGGCAGAAAGCACAGAAAGTTCTAAATGTGCCATTACCGTTGTGTTTCCTTTTTTCGCACTGTGAACAGTTTTCCGTGTGTTGCAGGTAGTGGCCAATGAACTCTCTGGATCAGTTATACTCAGCGGGTAGGTGCAGAGCCCAGTCCCAATGGGGTAGGGATGCCTAGAGATCAGAAGAGAAGGTGCTGCATCTGAGCGTGCTCCACCCTTGGGCTGTCCCCTGCACACCCCGAGTCCCAGTTGCCCAAAGAAGTTCTTTCTATCAGCTTTTATCTGTTTCTGCCGTATTTTATAACTTTGTCATAAAACTTTGCTGTTCTGCAGCCTGACATTTAGCACGAGGTTGAAAGTTTCAGTTGGTTCTTATGACATTTATCAGAAGAGAGTTGTTTTACTCAAGGGGTCATTTTCCAGGTTTTCCTGTATCAATGGACTTTTTGAAAAATTGAATCGTTTTTATTTAGTATTCAAAATTAGATTTCTTTTTAAAAAACATACAAGATTGAAATGTTGGTGAATGGCTTGATGTCTCCCTCCTCAATAAGCTCTATGAGATGTTCTAAATTTTGCAAAAGCTATAAATTTGGGTCCAACTTTTAGGAGTTTAAAAAGTGACTTCTTAGACCCCACTGCATTTAGGGGTCATTTAAAATCAGGCAATCCTGGCTGAAACATGTCCATTCTGGTTGTGTCAAAGAGTGAAAGACACAGCATATGTCCTGGAACCATGTGCATCTGTGCCAGTCCCAGGAGGAGCTGAAACTCACCTGCAAGGCCCAGGAACTTGATGTCACATGCTGACTCTTCTTACAGCAGGAAGCAAAAGTAGTGGGAGGCAGAGGCCCTTGCTCAGTTCAGGTGGCCCAATAGTTTCAGAAGAGCAAAGACAGAGGTGCAAGCTCTTTCCTTTCTTTTCTGCTTCCACTCTCTCTGTGATTCAGAATGTCACTGACTCATGTAGGAAGATTGTCTCCTAGGGGAGATCAGAAGCTAAGAAGGGTCATTTTGCAAGAGAATTCCTAATTGTCCTAAAACACCGAGGCTCCTGGCTAAGATGACTTGTCCTCTGGGAGCTGAGAATCCCACAGGAGAAGATGATCTGATCCTTTGCCTGTGTACTGAGGACTTCCAGTTGGAATTGCAACTGATGGACTGATGTTATTATTAGAACTGATTTTTTATCGTAGAAATTTATGTCATAGATTACATTTATATCATACATTTGCACTAATTATCTTTATTGATGATAACTATAAGAATAAGTGTCATTTATGGAGCTTTTATGATGTGCTAGGCACTTAAATTACATCCTTGAAATTCTCCCATGAAGTGACTGACTGTACCAGAGGAAGTCTACAGAAATATAAAAAGTGGTTTGAAGGGAAATAGCTGATGATATCTAAAATAAATAATAATATTGATAAATAACAGATCCAAGACCATCACAAAGTTGGAAAAGATACTAGGATACAAAAACACCTTGGTAGGCTGGAATCATGGGCCATCATTAATAAGAATGTATGTCACATAACCTTACAATGAATGTTAAGGATATCTTCTTAGTTTCATTAAAAAAAAAAAAAAGAAAGAAAAGAAAAGAATGCATAAGTCTACAGGAGGGACATAGCTTAGCAGATTCCTTGAGCACAAATTATTACATGGTGTTCATGGTTGCATTACCAAAGGTATTGCACGCAGAGTACAGGAGGTGATAAATCTGTTCTGCAAAGCTTTTCTTTCAGATGCCACATTTAAAGAGAAAAACTAAGTGAATGGAATTTTGTTCGGAAGAAAACCTTTTGGCTTGTGAGGAGACTTAAAACCATGTCAGATGTGGAGGCTTATTGTGGAGGAGAGAATGAACCTGTGTGTGTTGGATGAATGACAGGACGTCAGAATTTTAGAGGGTTGTGGAGGGAATTAACCCACAGCAGGCAGAGCAGGGTCCAGCATATGGTAGTTGTAGACAGATAAGAGTTCATTTCAAATTAAGGAAGTATTTTCAAACATTTGGAACAACTTTCAATTGTTGTTCAATGAGTTTCAAAGTGCTTTGGTTCTAAAATTCTTTAATTTCTGTAAATTTAAACCTGTGCCTTTAAATTATAATATTCCAACAATGGTCAGTAGATGGCGGTAGGATACCATGGATTTTGCGAGTAGCGGCGGGACTTTCACCCTTAAATATGCTGTAAGTAGATGATTTTCTCTAATTATTATTTGAAAGTGTGTCCTAGTCTATTGTTCAGAGAGAGATTGCTGATTTTAAAAATAGGAAATAATACTTCCTAATTAAATGGCCCAGGATGAGCAGTGATACTTTCGTTTTGCCCCGATGCTATCACAGTGTTTCTTTACTGGCTTCTAAAAAATTTAATAGGAAATTTGTGTTTGTGTGTGCGGGCGCGCATGTGCAAAATGAAAAATCTGGTTTGTTTTTAATAATTCCAAAGTTTAATTGTATGAATTTCGTGTAAAATTTTTAAAATATATTACAAATTGAATACAAAATACTTTTATGAAGCAATTTATTAAAAAATCTAATTTTCTTTCTTTATACAAATATGCTTTTATACTTTGATATTTGTGGATTTTAAAGTGAAAGTATTTATTCTTTGTAAATGCACTGGATTGAAGCTATTGGTCTAGTATTTTTACAAAAACAAATTTTGCTTGGGAGTGTTCAGCTGGAGAGGGTTTCATCTATGTGGTATTTCTTCCCTTTTTGGATCCTTTTAGAACCTCTGTAATGGAGAGAAGGGCCTGCATTCTTAGGCATGCAAGCCTCAGCAAGTACTTTCCAGAAATGGTTATATGTCCCAAACATGGAAAATAAAGCATGTTGATTTTTAATTTGGAAAGAGGGAGGTAATATGGATTACCTTCCCTCCCACACTGCCCTGTGCTTTTAGAAAAAGCAGTGCCACATTCCTGCCTGTCAGGTTCTTAACTGTCTAACACAGCAAAGCCTCATCTCTAGGAACTCCGAGCTGCCTGTTTACCCTAAGTGTCAGTTTCCCATACCCTAGGCTGGCCTTATATTTTAAAAGACGTGTGTGGGAGCAGTTAGTCACAAAATCACATGTGGGCTCTCTTATTCCCCTTCAATTCTAAGCAGTGCATGCATCCTAGGCCACCAAGGAGACAAGTTGTTTTTATTTGCTAACATTTTGGGATGCTCTAGGATTGTGAGAAGATAATTCCAAACTTATTGAGAGACCCCTGGTAGTCTTAGCCAGAAGTTTCCTAAGATTATTCTGCTGGACAAAAACCAAGCAAAAATTTAATTTTTGCACATACCTTCCACTCAGCCCATGCAGTCCACCCAGGCATGTTCTTTCCCATTCATTCTCTCTCTCTCTCTTTCTCACTCTGTGTTTCTTTCTCTCTCTCATTTTTTATTTCCCTTGGTGGGAAACACAAGCAGAGTTGTACTGCCCTTTGGGGTAATGGAAGCGGAGAGAGCAACGCCCCTTCGCAGAACGGCTGAGTGACCTCTGCCAGGTGCCCAGGCTTCCTGAGACTCTGCCGAGCCATCAACATATTTGCTCTCTTCCTGATGGAAATGCAGCCAAGATTTATGAAATAAATTTATGAAAAGTTGTGTTATGACTCCATCCATTAACAAAAGACTCTAAGTAAAAAGAAAGTAATGTGCTTATCTAGTATTGTCAAAGCATTTCTTCTTTGGCCAGTAAAATAATCATAATTAATGAGATCTATACATTTTCCCTAAAAAGTCTTTACAACACCTTTTTACATGAAAAATTCAGAGGGTACTAAATGTTCTTTTTTATTTTAGCAAATAATTCTAAAATTCTTTTTCTATGATTATATAAACATATGCACACACATATATGTTCCTCTTATATATGTAGACATGAATATTATTCTGTACATTTTTCTGCTTCAATATGTCTGCATGTGTTAAAAAAGTAAAATGTAACAAAGTAAAATTTAAGCTCTGTCTTATGAACATTAGTTTTTGAATATATCAATTTTCCCCAATTAAAGTAGTGCTTCAAGGTAATACTTTTCCTTGTTTTCTGCTTTTTTTAAATTAAATATTACTTAAGGAGAGGTTGGAGTAGTACGTGTTTTTTGAAAAAACATGTAATTTACAGTTTTTAGAGAGTTGTTTTAATAGAACGTGGCTAAGATGTCTGTATGATTATGTATAGATTTCTAGATTAACCAGTTGAAACTCTTAAAGGGAATTCTTTTAGGGTTTTCTGTTATAGTTGTTGTTTTGTCTTTATGTGAAAAAAAATTGTCAGGAAGCGGGTATTACCCTCACAAAATCAGGGTTTGAGGGAGTATATAATAGAAGCATGTCACACTATCTATCTTCATTAGTGAGGCCTCACAAAGATCATGATATTTGTTTGTTTATTTGCTTGTCTTTTCCTCTGAAAGATAATTATTGAAGCACTGAGAACATTATATATTCCTGGTTTGTGATTGTGCCTTGCAAACCTGAGACTAATGAGACCAAGTTCTCGCCCCAACTCTGAACTTGCTGACTTCTCTGATTTAAAATCTGAGCATTTGAACATTGTTGAGTTATTTAAAATAATGATTCTTTTTGTTGTTGCTGCTGCTTCATAAAGAGTGTTTTTTTTTTTTTTTTTTTTAATACAACAAAGGCAATGCCTTGGATCTGATGGAGGAGAGAAGGCGTGATGGGTCTGGCTGACATCGATGGCATGTATATTTATTTAACGGCTTGCTATAATGCATATTATTAATGATGACAATCATGAACTTGTATGCATTGTTTATTTTGTAAATACACATAATGGAGCTTTCAAAAAAGCAGATCAGCCGTCCCTTGCAACGATGGCCGTCTGCCGTGGAAGGAACAACTCAGGGAACCTTTGTGACTTGGGTTCCTGACCCAGTCCATTTCATTATTTATGTTCTTAGAACATTTTGCTAAGTCCATCTACAATTTTCTTGCTCAAGAATCTAAAATGAACCACAGGTCTATGTTATATCTATATGGTAGATTAGATTTGAATGCCTATAAGTGGATTTGAACATAAACAGCACCTGTGAAACTAAATGTGCATTAAATGCCATCAGGTTGTGGTCAAAACTACAAAAAGGATTCTATTGTGGTAGAGGACACCCTTTGGAGGGGACATAGGTAATTTGATTAACACATGCCTCTAAGCTACTCCGTTTTGACTCTGAAGAACAGAAATGGAATGAGCAAAAACTCTTCTTAACCTTGAGACTTAGGGCATCTCAGTTTATTTTGGTACTTTCAATTTTTATTTTATAGTTTTATCCAACTCACAGAACTTCTACTGGACCTTTGGACTGCATTTTGACCTTTTATGTCTCTCTCCCCGTATTTAAATTATGGGGTATAAGTGAAAACAGAAGGGGTAGAATGCTGAGAGGCTCCATCCGAGGGGCACATCTCTTTATGCATGAACTACGGATTTGTGTGTTACCTGAACCCTGGGACAGCAAAGCCTGCCTCACATTTATTTCTCCCTCTGATTGAGAGTCCGAGAATCCCAGAAGAGCATTTGAATGGAAGAAGAAAATGTTTGTATTTTTTTTAATTTTCAACCCTGGCTGGTTGTAACAGATCTTAAAAAGTCCATCTTACAGAGACTCTAAATATTACATCTGCTTTAAATATTGTTGGGTGGCTCAGGCCTTTGTGGAGAGAGTTTGATGCTGTCTTTTGTTGTAGGACAACTCGTGTATTCTGTGATTCAGGATAGTTGCCAGTTCAAAGGAGACAGTCTTACTTCGGGTTTCCTTTCTTTCATTCTTTCCTTCTCCCCTCCCCCACATCCACATTCTGGTTTTTGCTGGGGGGCTTTAGTTTAAAAACAATCGTGTGGAACTCCCAAGGCTTTCTTCTTTCAGAAAAAAACAAGCCCTTTATGATCATAATTACAAAATCTGCGAGTGTGGTTGGTAAATTGAGCATGCATGAAAATATATTGGCTGATATCACAACCTTTTGTCCTAAATTAGGTAAATAACTCAACTTTGTGCTGGTGGAATGGAAAGTATTTATAGCTATTAATTACCATCAAGCTAATTTAAAGTATCCTCTATTAATTTTCTTCCGGTTTTACAATTTTCAGGAGTAATTGCAGCCACCTACCTGCAGTGTTCCCATAATACTCTTGATTATATTAAATATCTATCCCCACCCAGTTTAAGTAGTATTTTAATAAGTATCGTCTATTCAGGAAAATTTTAAAGGTTTTTTATTTATTCAAACTGAACATGAGATTAAAAGCGAAGAATTCAGAGACCCAGGAATGAAAGCAGGCCACCGCTATTTCTCAGACAATGATTTCGGGTAGGTGATTGTGTTTTGTTGAGAAATGGACTGGATGGGATATTGACAGTTTCCTATCAATAGCTGGACCCTGGAGGCCTGGCGGTTTGGGTCTACACTGATTGACTACTCCTTAATAGACATATAATTGTTGACAAATACCTTCCAATAGACTGTGGCAGAACTCAGACAAAGGAGATTTCAGGATGATAGAGACCAGAGCTAAGCCGTTTGGTAAAGCTCAGAGGAAAGGACTTCTGCTCATCGTGAACCTTCTAATAGAAATCGGGTCAAGGCTTCTCTTATGGCCAACTGTGGGCGATCCTGCCAAAATCGGGAAATGAAAAACATTCATTGTTTCTGTGTATTGTGGGGTTCGCGGGGTGGGGGTGGGGAAGATGAACACAGTCGCTGTTTTGTTCAGCTTGGTATCAAATCTATTGCCTGGCCCGTGATAAAAACAATTTTATGTGTGTGTGTGTCTGTACGTATATAAAAATGAGTGTGTGTGAATATGAAGTTTTATGTCTAGAGTATTTTTAGCTTCTAAGGTATTATAAAATCTATCAACCTGATGCTTCCAGAAACACAATACACTATTCAGATAATTTCAAAACATCTTAAATGATAATAAGAATATGGAAAAAAATTTGAATGTGGACATCAGCCCCATTTACTACTAAATATCAGAGGAGCTCGGAGCTGTCGATACGTGGCGGGTACATCCAAGCGCGTTTGGGAACCTCCATCTCAGCCTCTGCAGCTTGTCTGGCCAAGCCTGCCTTCCCAGATCAATGCCTGGCTGAGAAACAGCTCTTGAAAGTTTGCCTTGCAGGATGCATTCTCTCGGTCTGTTCAGTTTCAGTAAATCTCCCTCCTTGGGGGCTTACTCTCCACCATGGGAGGCCACAATAGCTTTTAGCATGTGACAGGAGCTTGCTGACAGTGAGACTAGGTGCTCTTATTTTGATCTGCAGGCTGGTGTAAGCTAATAAAATAAAATGTAAACAAAGTTAAAATGCAACCTCGGCCTTGTCATTGGCATACGTATGCCATCCTATAGAGCAGCAGATCCAGCCGGGCCTAGTGTTGTCACTGATCACTGAGGCAGGTTCCCTCGCAGAGACCCGTGAGGGCATCGAGGTGGCCAGACAGGCTGCCTCATGACATCCTTCCTTCATGAAACTGAACCAGCTTGTGCCCCAAAGACCTTGAGTCCTGCCTTTGATTCTTATTGATCAAATACACAGATTAAATCCCACATCACACAGCAAGCGAGGCAAAACCTGAGCTTTCTATGTCAACTTCTAGGGATCCCGGTGAAGCCCTTTTGAGTTATCTTTTTATGCATGAAGGAGAGCTCGAGTGCACATGTACTTCAGGAAGACGTACACAGTGGGCAAGCAGATATGTAGGTCTGATAGCTCCCAGGCTTCTTGGCAGAAGGATGAGCCAGATAAGAATGTTGTACTTGTTACCTGTTGTTAAATTCAAACCCCCTAGTTAGGATTCATTGGGGGGGGGGGGGGGGAGATAATTTTTTGAAGTTGCTTCTTTGCAATCTATAAGCATTCCTAAACAGGCAGGCTCCTGCAAACAGCTGCTTCAAAATGTTTTGTGTGTGTGTGTGTGTGTGTGTGTGTGTGTGTGTCCATTAATTCAGAATTACTCCAATTACAAGCTTTTGATGCTCTGAAACCCTCTCTCTAACCCAAAAGAGATGGAGAGCCCTCGGACCGTCCAATCAGATCATTTTCTCTGCTGCCTGCAGCAGATGTAAGCAATTTACTTTTTTATTTCTGCATATTCAGTGTGAGCGGAGCTGTTGGGGACCTTTCACCCCAGAGCCTGCAGGATTCTAACCCTATCAAATTAAAGCATTTTGCTCACTTATTCCCAAACGCTTTGCTGGTGCTAAGCAGACATCCCGCTGCATAGCAATGGCGGGTGTTCGTGTCCACTCATAGCCCCAGCCTAATCAGAGATTATTAAGGAAAATATACAGTGCTTTAATTTGATGAGATTGGTTATAGGTAGTGCAGTTAAAGGTCACACTCCTGCGTGTGTCTCCCTCCGTCTCTGTAATATTTTCTTCTCACTCGACAATCCTGAGCTGCAAACAATAGGCCAAGGCGACACATTCATTTTTGACATGCTGTGATGGGCTCAATAGGGATAAAGATGAATTATTTAAAGATTGCATAAACAAACATCCTGGGCCAGGTTTTGGTTACATCTTTCCCTTTGTGCTCTGTGTATGTTCTTGCCTTGAAAGAACATGTTCAAGAAATGTGTGTCTTTGGGGCAAGAACACACTGAGCTGGTCGCCCAGATCAGCTGCCTGGCCGGCTTCCCTACTCCTGTTGCCGGCTGGCCAGCGAGTGCTGCTGGCTCCCAGCTCCCAGGGAAAGGTGCCTCTGAAGAACTGATTTGCTCCTCTGACCCTGGGAAGTTCTCCACCTGCTGTGAACTAATTGAGCCAGCCTGCCTGCTTCTGTGGAGTGTTGGGGCCACTGGACCCGTGGCGGCTGTTTATTTGCGTCCTGTGGATCATGGGGAAGAAGCCAGAGTGATGGGAGGTGGCTGAGTCGTCCCCTGGCAGGGCGAGAGAATTACCTGGCTCCCTCTGCTCATTTGAGGGTTGACTTTCGCACCAAGTTTTCTTTCTTTCCCAGGGAGGCCCTTTCTGACTGCAAGGCGTCCACGTCTGGGGCATATGCAGGCAAAGATGAAAGCCCATGCCATATGCGGTGCGCAGACATTTTTCCTAGCCCTGGTTTTCTACTTCAGACACACTGTGGAAGGCACAGGGAAAGGCATTGGGAGGAAACAAAGGCAACTTCTAATCTTCTGTCAAACTTAATGGTTTCTGTGTATGTGTCCATGTAATAGACCAACTGGAGGCTGATTTACCTAGAAATTTACATGAAAATTGCTTTATGCAGCTGTATGTAAAAATTCAAGCCACACAGTGTCACTGTACCACACAGGTCAAGGCGAAGCCTGTGGGTATTGTAACCGAAAACAATTTGTTTTCATTCATGGGACGCAGGGGAGGGAGGTAGCAGGGTGGAGAGCCAGAGGAGGACACTGTAGGGCTCTTCAGGACACCACTTGTGTTTGAGGGAGCCGCGGGGCGGAGCGGCGGGCCTCCCCGCTCCTTGCTGAGTGTGTTCCTTCCCTCACGTCTGTCTTCAATGCTTCCCACCCCCTATCCTGAACCTTTAATATTTTAAAGCAAAACGATGCCCGATGTGTTGTCCTAGTCCCAAACTATTTAGCTAATGATCACACTAAACTGTTTGAAAGGCTTCACTATTTGAATTGGGAAATATGAAATAAGGCTTCTTTAAAAAATTGTTGGTGTGTACTCTTTGAGACCAGTTGAAACATTCCACAAAATCTCTTCGTATGTTGTTTGGTTTTCAATTTTCATAGGCTTAAAATGTGATGATATGGAGGTGATAGAGGACTAGTAATAATGATAAAATAATCGTAGTATTGAAGTAGGGGAGTTGGAACAATTTCTCTTAGGGCAGCTCAGGGGAGACGTAGAGGGAGCTGTGTTCCTGGGTCTGGCTCAGGTCCGGGAGATGTCCCCTCTGTCCCCTCCCTGCCTTCCCAATGCAACAGCCACCAGAAGCTGGGGCATTCTGTGTTTGTTTTTCAGAAGGCCTTCCTGCATTTACCGCTGAGCATGCAGCCTGTTTCCCACTGCGTGTACTTGGCCCTGAAAAGGCAGCTCTGGAGTCCACAGATCAGAGACTCTGTCAAAATCTCCACAAAGATCCAGGGCTGCTGCCATGTGGGAAGAAGATTCTGCCTTTTCTCCAGCTGCTCGGCCTCGGGGCCTGGAAGTGAACTTATGCCCAGGTTTCTAAGAAGAAATGTCATGAGCTAAAAATGCCAAAAGCAACTTCTTAGTTTCAGCTAATGCTTTATAAATTTGTGTATGTGAGCCTCTGTCTGCACAATTTTTTATTATTGTTTTGTGATATTAAATGTTTCTGTGAGGACAGTGAATATGATGGCTGTATTTTCTTTAGATGGCCCAGTGAATATCTTTATTGAGAAGAATTTGTTGTGGCTGAGTGGGAATTGGGTGGTTTTGAGAATATCTTAGAATTGGGTGGTTCAGACAGTTGAGTGAGGGTGAGCACAGCCTCCTCAGTCGGACCAAAGGGGCCAACTTTGTTCCTTCATCTTTTTGATGACACCATCTCAGTACTTTTTCTTCTTTCTGTTGCTTCTCATTTTCAAACTCATCCCTCAGATGTGTCTCTCATCTTTGCTTTGCTTAGCTCCAGATTAAATTCCCTCACCTACCAAGCAAACCCAAAATAATCAAAGGAAAAATAAGGGTCCCACTGCTCTTTTCTTGCATGATACACAGAACAATTTAAAAAACTGTTTCCGTCTCAACCTTTTAATTTTAAGACTGTAACTTTGCCATGAGTGGTAGTTCCAATTCTTGCCTTTATTTAGATATTTAAGGGATAAACTATTACCCTTCTTTCGAGCCTAATAGTGACAGCAAACTATAGATGAACTGAGAATGCACTCTTTCGGCAAATAACTGAAGGGTTACTTTGGCAAAACGCTTTCTTACATCATACATCCTTAAAATATAAACTTGGCCATTTTGGAAAGCATCCAAGAGTTTAAGGTGTGAAGATATTTAATGAGTTGATTCCTGTAAGCACTAGAGCATAAGGAATGTTGTTTTTAGTGGAAAGGTAGCAGTTATTGGTTGATGGATCTCATGAAGCTGAGGGAAAGAATGAAATTGGCTTTGCAAGTTTTTGAGCCAATTATACAAATTATACTTATTCTATTGAGCCTCAACTCCATTTGTATTCCAAAGCACTTTTTGGAAATTGAAATATTCCTTTAATTTTTTTCTCATACTGATGTCATTATAGTTTCACCATCAGTCTCCTCCAGAAGGTTTATTATTGTGTTTTAAAAGCTACTGCAATGTCACAAAAGCTGCATTTTTCACATGAGTTTTCCATAATCAAGTCTTTCAAGTCCTGTCAGCTGTCACACACATCAGTGATCAGGCCATGTTGTCAAACATAAGCTGGTGACCAGGTGAAACTGGATAAAGTTTACTGAGATTTAGAATAATAATAATAATAAAACCCAAATAGGAAAAACAAACAAACAAACAAACAAACAAAAAACCCAAATAGATTATTTCTGGGGATTTCTAAAACAAATATCTGAGATACTGCTACTATTTATTTCATTGTCTGTCTAGAATATATGCTGTGTCTAGTTTTAAGAAAATAATTTCACATCCTTTCACCCTGTGAAGAAAAAAGTCCCAAACAAATTGTGTTTGGAATTTAAATGTTGGATGGTGCTTCAGTCTAATATAAAGTGACAGAATTAAATAACTACCATCTTTCTGTTGTACTGAAATATTTCCGTAATGTGTTCTTGTGATCCTGTCTTTGCATCAACCAGGTTACTTTTATTTTATTTTATTTTATTTTTATTTTTATTTATTTTTCTTTTTTATTAAATCATAGCTGCGTACATTGATATGATCATGGGGCATCATACACTAGCTTCACAGACCATTTGACACATTTTCATCACAATAGTTAACATAGCCTTCCTGGCATTTTCCCAGTTACTGTGACAAGACATTTACATTCCACATTTACTAAGTTTCACACATACCCTTGTAAGATGCCCCGC
>CAUYPK010030696.1:0-22684 GCA_963574355.1 Loris lydekkerianus
TCATTAAACTGAAAAGCTTCTGTACAGCTAAGGAGACAACAACCAAAGCAAAGAGACAACCTACACAATAGGAAAGGATATTTGCATATTTTCAATCAGACAAAAGCTTGATAACTAGGATTATAGAGAACTCAAATTAATCCACATGAAAAAAAGCCAACAATCCCATATATCAATGGGCAAGAGACATGAATAGAACCTTCTCTAAAGAAGACAGACAAATGGCTAACAAACATGAAAAAATGTTCATCATCCCTATCTATTAGAGAAATGCAAACCAAAACCACCCTGAGATACCATCTAACCCCAGTGAGAATGGCCCATATCACAAAATCTCAAAACTGCAGATGCTGGCGTGGTTGTGGAGAGAAGGGAACACTTTTACACTGCTGGTGAGACTGCAAACTAGTACAACCTTTCTGGAAGGAAGTATGGAGAAACCTCAAAGCACTCAAACTAGACCTCCCATTTGATCCTGCAATCCCATTACTGGGCATCTACCCAGTAGGGAAAAAAATCCTCTTATCATAAGGACACTTGTACTAGACTGTTTATTGCAGCTCAATTTACAATCGCCAAAATGTAGAAACAGCCTAAATGCCCACTGACCCAGGAATAGATTAACAAGCTGTAGTATATGTATACCATGGAATACTATTCAGCTATTTTAAAAAATGGAGACTTTACATCCTTCGTATTAACCTGGATGGAAGTGGAAGACATTATTCTTAGTAAAGCATCACAAGAATGGAGAATCATGACTCCTATGTACTCAATTTTGATATGAGGACAATTAATGACAATTAAGGTCATGGGAGGGGAAGGAAAAGCAGAGAGAGGGAAGGAGGGAGGGGGTGGGGCCTTGGTATGTACCACACCTTCTGGGGGCAAGACATGATTGCAAGAGGGACTTTACCTAACAAATGCAATCAGTGTAACCTGGCTTATTATACCCTAAATGAATCCCCAACAATTAAAAATAAAGGAAGTAAAACATTATTTCAGATGATAAGATTGTTTAATTATAATAGCAATTCTCAAGGAATCTAGGTAGACAACTACAAGAATAAGAGATAAATTTAATAAGGTCATAAGATACAAGATTAATTATAAAATTTAATTGTATTTCTTCATATAAGCAATAAATGGAAAAATTAAACATAGAAACTCTATTATTGACAATAGTATGAAAAAAATAAAATACTTAGGGATAAATTTAAAGGGAAAGAAATATAAGATCTCTACACTGAAAACTGTAAAATATTACTAAAAGAAATTTTAAAAGATCAAAATATATGGAGAGATATATATGTTCATGGGTTGGAAAAATAAATATTACTTATTAAAATGTTAAATTTTTTGAATTAATTTATAAAGTCAATTTAATATCAATTATAATCCCAGCAGGCTTTTCTAAAAAAGCTGACACGTTGATTGTATAATAAAATTTATAAGAAAGTGCAAAACACCTAGACTTAGAATCATAAAACAATACTGACAAATAAAATCTCAAAAACTTACAGGACTTGATTTCAAGCATTACTATAAAAATTTCTATGCAAACAATATTATTGTCTGATCTTTATGTGACAAAGTTTATATTTCCAGGATGTATATAACATGTATAATTCAATGTGAAAAAGAGATTAGCCCAATTAAAAGTAAATGGGCAAAAGACAGGGATAACTGTTTGCAAAGGAAGAAAGAAATTACCAACAGGCACTTGAAAAAGTGTTAAACATAATAAAACACAAAAATTCAAATTAAAGCCACAATGAAATTCCATTACCACACACTCACTAAAAGACTGGAATCGTTAACAAGGTTAACATCTCCCAGTATTAGCAAGAGTGAGAGAAAGAGCAACTAAACTCTCAAAAAATGCTGGTGAGATGGTAACATTGTTGATCAACCCTAGAAACTATTTGCTCCTTTTTGTAATGTTACAAATCTATCTACTGTTTGATCCAGCAATTCTACACATCTTCGAAAAGATCTGTACAATAACATTCACAGTAAATTTACTCATATTTATCAAAACTGAAAACAACTCAAATATTCACCACTAGGAGAATAGATAAACACTGGTATATTTATATTTGCACAATGGACTACTACTCAGAAATTTTAAAAGGGGAATAATCTACTAATTGCACACACCCACATGGATGAAATTCATACACTATGATTAAATTTATATAAAATTCTAAAACAGGAAAAACCAATTTATACTCATAGAAATCAAAATTGCCTCTGGGGTTTTGGATCAGGGACTAAAAGGCAAAAGACATAAGAGAATTTTCTAAAATCATGGGACGCCCTGCACCTTGATCGGCAAGTGAGTCCTATGAAGTGCGTATGGCATTTGCTAAAGCTGATCTAGCTGTATGCATAGGTGAGTTAATTTCTCTGTATGTAAATTTTATAACAGGTATAAAAAGTGTTAACCAAAGTTGGAAAAGACTAACGTTTGTTAAATGTAAGTGATGGGCACATAAATGTCTGCATGTCAGTCTATAGTTTTGTGCATTTTTACAAGAATACATAACTTTGCAAACAAGACAAACCTACCAGTTTTTAACAGGAATTCTGAAAACAGGTTTTGTGGGACCTCCTGACAGCTTTGCAAAGGCACAGAGAACTCTGGACGCCTGAAAGTTGGCAGAGGTTGAAGTAGAGAGAGGGATGAGAGCTTGGGAAAAGGCAAGCTTTGCTATTTTACAAGTTTCCAGGGAACAGGGAATGTTATATTCACAGTTTCAAATCTTTTATGATGAGAATAGGCACTAATTTTGGACTGTAGTAAATATACATCTTCCTTAAGGTTTTCTATATCTCGCAGTCAATAGTTGCAGTATAAATTAAACCTATAAATAAGTCTTTGCTCAATATCAACTACAAGGAAAAAGGAAGTTTCATGGATTTCAATTCTAAATGCTATACATAGCCTCAGATAAATACTGATTTTAAGAACAGCAAAACGTGTATATGGTTTAGCATAAATCAGCCATTTTGCTGTACCCACACATGTATTCTTGAAATGTTATACTGCTCAATTTCAGTTCCTTATCATATTAATGAGCAGGGGTTGAAGAAAAATGAGATGCCATGGTGTAGTAATTGCTGCGTAGGGTCTGCATAGGATTAATATTTACACGGTCAAAACATCAGCCATTCTGACCTTCTAAATTTCCTTGGGACTCCATATTTGAGTTATCAAAGGAATTAGCCAGACCCAAGATCCCAGCAAGGAGGCAAGCATATCTCTGTTACAATCTCAGACATGGAATTCACAGTCTTCACTTATGTCTCCCTCTCTCCTGATAATGAAAAATGGAAAATAGGTATGTGGTTTAAGATGGCATCTGGCATGGAATCAATGCCTCATTAAAACTCTAACTTAAAAGAAAAAGGAAAATTCTCATAATAATATTGGAAATTAATGCTAACACTTTTCTACAATTGGAAAGAATTTTTTACTAATTATGACCTATGGAAAATGCTGCTTCCTTTCCCTGCAAATACTAAGGACACAAAATACATTGGGATATAGTTTGATAAAGAACCAAGAGAAAATGCTTTTCTCTTCTAAAGGATATCTTCAAAAGGTACCAAAGCTATGCCCTTGAGAAAATGGAAACAGAAAAGTATAAACAAAAAACAGAGATGAAAGTAGAAAATGAAAGGGACATTTCTGAACATAAAAGCTGAAAATGGTGTACAAAGGAAAAGATTGGTGTATTTTAGTACTCAAAATGAGTTAAAACGTCACAAACGAAATAAAACATATAACAACAAGCTAGAGAAATTATTGGAAATAAATGTGATAAAAATAATTAATAGCTTCACTTTAGAAATAGCTCTTAACGATCAACAAGGAAAAATAACCTGAGGAAAAAAGTACAAATAATTATATAAGATATGTAATTTCTGATAAACATAAAAGAATTCTCTGTTTAGTAATCAAAACAGCAAATTATGGGCTGGGCATGGTGGCTCAAACCTGTAATCCTAGCATTCTGGGGGAGAGGGGGTCAAAGCAGGAGGTGGACTGGCTAAGCTCAAGAGTTCTAGACCAGCCTGAACAAGTACAAGACCTGCTCTACTAAAAATGGAAAAAATAGCCAGGCATTGTGGTGGGTGCCTGCCTGTAGTCCCAGCTACTCTGGAGGCTAAGGCAAGAGAATCACTTGAGCCCAAGATTGTGAGGTTGCTGTGAACTATGACACCAGAGTACTCTACCCAGGGAACAGAGTGAGATTCTGTCTCAAAAAAAAAAAAAAAAAAAAAAAAAGGAAATTATTATTATTCAATGAGATATTCTTTATACTTTTATTTAATCAAATGAAAATAATAGTGTTAGCAAGAATTAGATGAAAGGGATTCTCTCATAATATGAAAACCTGAATAAAAAATATTATAACTTGGGTGGCACCTGTGGCTCAAAGGAGTAGGGCGCCGGCTCCATATGCCAGAAGTGGCGGGTTCAAACCCAGCCCTGGCCAAATAAAAAAAAAAAAAAAAAAAAAAACTTAAAATACTTTTAATCTTGAGCCTTTAAACTTGCAGATAAATTGTTTTCAGGATCTATCAAATTCTCACTAATATATACATGCCAGGAATGTAAGATGGCAATATTTAAAAGAAGAAAATATTTGGAAACAACCCATACTTCTATTTTGTTTTGTTTTGTCCTCAGCAAGGTTGGAACCCACCGCCCCTTGCGTGCAGGGCCAGTGCTCTAACCACAGAGTTATGGCAGCCAGCCCCATACTTCTAATTGAATAAATACTTCAATTAAATAAATCTTATACGTAATTATGAAAAATATTGTACAGTCCTTAAAAGTTGTGCCCTTGAATAACATGGGGAAAATGTTCAATTTGTAATATCAATTTTAGAAAGTAGAACTAACATTAAAATTTTCTTAAAAGAAATTTACATCTATGAAGATATTAAAGGCAGAAAGGAAATATATTTTAAGATGATAAAAAGTCTTAGATGATAAAAAAAACATGTTTTTTTGAAGAGAAAATTATAGGTGCCTTTTTTAGTCTTTAAATATTTCTGAATTTTTCCAAATTATCAATGATAAATTTGTGCTACTTTTATAGCCAAGGAAAATATTTCAAAAATCATAAATTGATGATAATATTCCATGTATTCTTGTATAATAATATATATATGCAGAAAAATACGAGGCAATAATATATACAAAACTGGTATTGTTTTATATCATTGTAACAGCTATGTGATCCTTTTGTCTTTCAAAAAGCATCCATCACAGCTGAAATACTCCATATAATACTGTTAATGTGATTAATGACATATTTTTGAAATTTTCTTTTTCTAGGACAAATGACTCTGTGATCTTTGATGGTTCCCAGGAGATACGCCTGCTCTTAATTTGAGCCTTTCTTCTAAAATCATTACTTCCATTAGTTTTCCCATCTCAATTTTCACAGCAAATGTAACAGAGCTACCTTTAGTTACCTAACTCTTCAGAAGCTCTGCAAAACTTAAGCAGAAAACATTGTTACATAGCCAGTAAACCATTTTAGACAATTAAATGTAATTTTCAGTTTCACTACACAAATTTGATACATCGGAGTACAGGCATTGCTTTGAACTCTGATGAAAGGAGTGATTTCTATTTCAAGCAATGCTGTGCCATCCTCAACTTTGGGAACTATCACTACGATAAGGTGTCTTGACAGATTTATGCCACCAGATGGCAGACGTAGAATGCTGCATGGAACAAAATTGAGTAATTTCTGAACAGCAAGCAAAAGACTAAGACAAAACAAGGACATGAGGTAAAATAAGGTTTTAAATGCCAAAGTAAAGCAACATAAACACTCAAGGGGGAAACATTTAGGATTCACAAATGAGACTGATAATGAGAAATAAAAAATGATTACACTCCTATCTTTATCAAGTGTGCATTTTCATTATTCTAGCTCGCTGTCTTCCATTCTTTTCTTTCTTTTATCAGGTCCTCTTTGAACCAGACCTCATCAGTGAGTGGGCCAGATTCAGTGCGCCCTTGTAATGATCACCTCCTCTGGCCTCCGAATCATACTCACTTGGTGATGGCTCACTTGCCTGGCAAAAAATATTAGGGATCTAAACATGCGTGGAACTGCTTTTCTTGTTGGAGATGAAAGGGAATGGGGAAGGTAAACAAAGACGCCAGGTTGCAATTCAAGATGGCAGACTGATCGTGTTCCTCCTTCAAAAGACACTGTTTAATTTATGCTAATTGAACGGTTCACGCTTTTATACCAAAGAAAACTACTTTAAATTAAAATTAGGCCATTTCAAAACCCCAACAGTTAAGACCATGTCACCCACTCCTTTCCGCTGCAGTAATGGCTAGAAGCAAAGCGCAGCCCTGCAAAGCCTTAAAATTGAAAAATGTTATCCCCAGAATAGAGAGAACTTGAAGCAGGGCCACATGCCGCTGTCAGGCCAGGGGATTGTCAGGTTTCTGTGTTTTTCCTCCTGGGACTCTCATTCTTCTCAGGGCTGGTTTCGGTTTAGAATTAGCTTTCCAGTCATTTCAGGAATGCCATTTCATTTATTTCAGGAATGAACTCAACAGCACTAAACAACGCCAGGACCCAAGGACAAAGGACTTTCACCCAGTCTCTGATGATGGGTCCTTATGCTTCCACTAAAATCATTGCTAATTGAGACTGAATTGCAGGTGCCAAAACTTGGTAGAAATCACCTAATGGTATTCATTTACTCAGTCAAGAAGGATGGTGGATCATCATTTTCTGACAAAACACTGTTAATCGTTTAGTCTGCCTTTTCTTGTATTCACCTAGCATAATTTGTCTATGATTCTTGTTAGTAAGCCAGGAAGATTCTGTAGATTTAGAAAGAGAACCTTATCCTGCCTCATCATGAATGTCCAACTGAATTTCAGGACATGAATTTTTTTAATTTTAGCAAATAGCCAATAATAATGATCAAAATTTAGATAAACCTCAGCTGCCAAATGCTTAAAAAAGAAAAAAAGAACTGAACAGCAAATAATTACCAATAATGTGGAGTAGAATCATATAAGCATTTTACCTATGTATTATAAAAATTCAGAGACTACATATTTTTACCTACCCAAACATTTTATCCATTTTAAAGTGAAGTAAATATTTTCTTTACCATCCAAATTATCCTTCTGTATTGCACTAAAAATATACCTAAAATTATCTCTTTGAGAATATTCATGCATTATGTACTTAAATTCACTATAAAGTGAATCTACAGTAAAATCAATACATGAAATAAATGCTTATATATTTAGAGGTGTCCATAAGAGATGTAGGGATAATATCAATGGAATGAATGAAAACACTGAATTAAAAAGTTTGATATACCCAGCTCTCTGTGAGGCTGAGACTGAGGCAGGTGGAGTGCTTAAGCTCAGGAGTTCGAGACCAACCAGAGCAAGAGCAAGACCCCCGTCTCTACTTTAAAAAGTAGAAAAACTAGCTAGATGTTGTGGTGCATGCCTGCCTGTAGTCCCAGCTACTCAAGAGGCAGAGACAAGACAATTGGTCAAGCCCAAGAATTTGAGGCTGATCTGAGTTAAAACACCCCTAGGACTCTACCCAGGGTGAGAAAGTGAGACTCTGTCTCAAAAAAAAAAATGTTTAATATAAAAAATGTAACATTGTTTATGTTTTTCTTAGGAACAGGAAGTTCTTCATAAAGGATGTAGAATAAAATAATAATTACTCTAACCTATCAAAATTTAAAACTTGGCAATCTAAAAATTTTTCAAAGTGTTGTGAAAGGTATCATAAAGAAATTAAAATATAAGTAACAAATTTATTGAAAGTATTTCCATTCTGCCTAAAAGACTAAGTATCAGAACTATAATATATGTAATGAATACAAATTATCCAACCGAAAGTGGACAAATAATATATACAGCAACTCTCAGGTAGGAAGATAAATAAATGTGTCCCCATCTCTTCTGTGAATGAGGGGACAGTCGGTGCTACTGAGAGTTTAAGTGACAGTTCAAGGGGGTGGCAGGGGATAAATAAAAAGATAATTTTATCATTTCATTTAATTGTTCTTTCTCCTCTTCAGCTGTTGATACCAATTTTTTCTTAGCTTTTGCTTAACAAAAATCTTACATTGCAAATAAATCTTGCTTAACATTTATTTCAACTTTTGTACATGATTATCTTGTATTAAAACAAACCCTGAAATGCCCATATGTCTCTAGTTTATATGAACAGAAAAGCTGTATATTTTATTCACAATATCATCTCAAAGATATGGAAACCAGATAGAAGAAGAGGAGGTAGTTGAAGGAAAAGCAACGGACACTTTTTCAGGAAAGATGTAGGAAAGATTTTTTTCAAAGAACAATAATCGAGTCTAGCTTTTAGGTATATATTTGAACTTCTGCAGCAAGAAGATGGGAGAAAGGATGGAGACAGTGCATAGATGCCACGAAATTTTTCAGATTTTGTTCTGAGATCCTGATAAACGTGACCACTGAAAACCAGGTCTTACCTAGGAAAATAAAACGTAACTCAAGCGAGGCTTTACATGTCAGCACTACTGGGTTCCACAAGAGGGCAGCACGTCCTCGGTTTTGAGAAGGGCATTGGTGCGTTTGGCGTCCCTTCTCCATTGGAGAGTCCTTTTTTCCTTTCATGCCAATGTCTGCTAAACACAAACAAATTTGGTTTCACCTGGGAACACTGATGTGAAAACAATGCATACCTCCTCTGTTGCAGGCCCAGGTGAGATCGTATTGGACACGTGCTCACCATTTGCAAAACACAGACCTAACAGGCATAACGAATATGAAAAATGACAATGAAAACAGTTGAGAGCTGTTGCAGATTACATAACCTCGTTCTACACAAACTTGTAGAATTTTTCTTTTTAATGTAGTGTTTATCTTCAGAACATATATCTTCCTATCCTAGGTAAGCATATATGCACCAAAATCTTACAGCAACACGCACTACTTATGTAAAAGTACAATGGCTAAAGTTGTTGTTTCAACTTTGAAAAATAATTATATAATTTCTTTGGGACCTCACTTCCAAACGAATATTATATTACATTGTTTTTTTCTTTACTGAGCACCCAAAAGGTGTTAGGTTCTTTAGTTCATATGAAAAATAAATGAAATAATGTAATAAGAACTTGGCTTTTATTAATTCTTTAATTTTAATATGCCTAAAGAAAATGCAATGTTGCGGTAAATACATTTCCCAAATCAATGGAAATAGTTTTAATCCCAAGCTTATTGATTACATAGAATACTTGGATATTTTATAATATAAGTAATTGTGGCTTAATGAAACATCAAACAACCTACAACTAAAATCTTCTGGTTTATTTTACCCTCATTAATTATGAGAAAGATTTGCTTTTCTGGAATTTTGTTTTTGTTTTAAATTCCTCAAGATTGCATTGTTTTCCCAGAGTGAGTTATTTACTAATACATATCACTCTTAAAATAGAAGATTTTCCTTCAAACTATTGGCATCTCCTAAACGATAATAACCTAAGAATTCAGCTGTGCAGAAAAGCAATCTAAAGGGTCCAGAATGAATGACTTCTTTCACAGATAATACTGTCTCTGCACAAAAGAAACGGGAGGGCTGCATTGTTCTTTTGATAACAAATAATAGAGACCTTCTCTTATTTTCTCCTTTGCCTGCTCCAAGAATGAAGATGAAAATGTAACGCAAAGCATCCTGGTCCTTGCTCATTATAATTCTGTGAAGTACGGCCATTTAGGAAATGTGTCTCAATTTCCATGGAGATGAAGCAGGAAGGTCAGACTGTGCTTTAATCAAGGTATCTCCCTGCTGGGGTAGGAAGGCTTCCCTCTGGTCATATATGTGGCTCTCATTTGGCTGCTTTTTTTAAAGGTGCCTAAAGCCAAGTCAAGGCCTGGCTGTCTCTGCTGTTCACTTCAGCCCTGAAGCCCAGCAAGTACACGGATACTGTCATTGACAATTTACTGTCATTGACAATTTACTCTTGAAGTATTTTTCTGCTTAACTGGGAGGGATTTTTGTCACTGGTGCACTATCGAAAATATAGGAAGGATTCACCCCTCTTAGGAGATGCCATATTGGCTGTGCTAACATAACATAAGGCCTAGCAATGAGCAGTCCCCATCCCACACAGGAAACAAGGAGAAAAACAGAACTCTGTCTTCCCACTATTCTATTGCCACAAGGGGATTGGTCTCCTCCTGGGAACGATGTATTGTGTTGTCATTCCACTTTATTCAAAGGATTGCCACTCCCCTCCCTACCCTGACATCTTTGTTACAGTCTCCCCCATCCTGCTGTGTCTCCATTGCACAGGCTTGCCTCCCCCAAGCCCCTGAGGCAATTTTCTCCATCCCCATTATTTCAGAAGAGGTAGAATACTACTTCTTTTGCCAGTGTCTTGGATGCCATAATTCATTGTGCATCAGATGGAGATTGTTAATTAGCTCCCAAGAAACCCGGGAAGTTAAAAGCATTGCTAAATCAGGGCGTTCTTGGGTTAGGAAGAGTGTCATACATACTCTCCAACTTGCCATTGGGTATATCATCTAGGTTCTCCTCTTCCATTTAGAAGTCTCTAACATCCCACTGAAGTGCAGGACTGTATGCACTAAAGTCAAAACTTAATTTCTATTCATCAGTTTCAAAAATATATATATGGATTTCCACCTTCATGCATTAAAGATATGTGATGGTTATGAGTCAAGGCAGCCAGCATCAGACAAAACCATGGGGAGGGAATCCCATCATTACCCCACCACTGCACCTGTGTCAGCCCCCGTCCCTATGCACCTTTTCTTTCTTTTTTTTTTTTATTTTTTTATTAAGCCATATACACATAGATCATGAAAACATTTATACAATGTGTTGTTTTTTTATACAATTTGACGTGCTTACATCAAACTAATTAATATAGTTTTGCCTCATTTACTTGATTATTATGTTAAGATATTTATGTTCTACACGTGACAGATTTGACTTTTACCCTTGCAATATGCTCCATTGGTATGGTCCCACTATTTACCCTCCCTCTATCAAAACTCCCACCTTCCCTCCCTTCCCACTCCATTTCTCTCCTTCATCCTGGGCTATAGTTGTGTTCTTTCTTTCATAAGAAAGTGTGAGTAAATGTAAGTTGGTTTCATAGAAGTACTGAGTATATTGGATACTTTTTCCTCCATTCTTGAGATACTTTACTCAAGAGACTATGTTCCAGGTCCCTCTATGTAAACATAAAAGAGGTAAAGTCTCCATGTTTTTTAAAGGCTGCGTAGTATTCCATGGTATACATATACCACAATGTATTAATCCATTCATGGATCGATGGGCACTTGGGCTTCTACCATGACTTGGCTATTATAAATTGAGCTGCAATGAATAATCTGGTGCAAATATCTTTTTTGCAAAGTGATTTTTGGTCTTTTGGATTTACACCTATTAGAGGAATTGCAGGATCCAACGGCAGGTCAATTTTTAGATCCCTGAGTGTTCTCCAGACTTCTTTCCAAAAGAAACGAAGTTTGCATTTCTTTCCTATTCTTTTTGGGGGGGATCAAATACTGCTGCTGAAGGAGCACTGACATCAGCTTAACTGGGAGCCATTTCCAGAGAGGTTTGCAGCTGAAAGGTGAGAATCAAGAATGGCCTGTCATGTGACCTTTGGAAGGCTGCTTACTCAAAATCTAAACAAAATTCTCAAAGCAACCTTAAGAATGTTGTCCAAAATTTGGGGCTTTCAAGAGGGCTAAATTCCATGTTCTTTACTTTAATAAACTTTTCCTAATTAAATGCCAGTCTTTTTAGTAAAATGCTTTGAGAAATCTTCAAGGAATTACATACCAGTGCTTCAGAAAGAACTATTCTTTTAATGGCACAAAAGTTTCTCTCCAAAACTTTTGGTCACAAGTAGCACTGGCTTTCACTAGACAACACCTACATCTTTTTGTACCATTTACCAAAGCCAAAATGTAATCTCGACAAAGCATCCTAGAAACTCTTGTCTCACATCCTGTAGTCACCTTTCAGCCTGCTCAATCCAGTGTCAATAAATACAAAGTTAGATTCTTACCTACAAGACCCAGCCTCTCTAATCTAGAAACAGCCATATTGAGACAGTCTCTCTGTCTCAATATTCTTGCATTTGTTAAGATTCTTAATTAAGAGTGGCAAAACCAGACCTGGGGGGTTGGGGAGGAAAAGGAATTTGTTGATAAGATATGAAGGTATGTCACAGAAATTATGAAAGAGTTGCCAATTGACTAAAGTAATAGCAGAGACTCAGGCCTCAAGCAGGGAACTAGGATCATAGCAGTGCTCCTATGCACTTTCTGCTACATGTTTTTCAAATCATTCATTCTCTCTCTCCCTCTCCTCAAACTGGAATCATTTTTTCTGCTTCTTATGACAGAAAATACAACCACTCAGGAGTCTGAAGTTTACACAGCAAAGTTCTGCCATATCGACAAAAACAGAATCATCTTTCTCTGAACAAGTTTTAAACTGCAGGCATACTTTGATCTATATAGATACCTTAATCTAGAGACTCAAAACCATGTTTCAGAGGATGTTCTCACACATTAGAGCTTACCTGAGTGCACATGTCTGACAGGCTGAGTAACAGCACCCAAATATGTTCAGGCCCTGACTTTTGGAGCCTATGGAACCTATGAACCTTATGTGCAAAGTGATTTTGGCAGATGTGATTATGTTAAGGATGTCGAGATGACACATGTCCTTGTAAGAGACAGGCAGAGAGAGATTCAATGTATGGAAGCAGATCAGAGGGATGTGCTTTGAAGATGGAAAAAGGGGCCACAAGCCAAGGAATACTGGAGGCTAAAAAGAATAAGAAACAGATTTTCCCTAGAGCCCTTGGAAGGTGTACAACCTACTGATACCCCGATTTCAGCTTAGTGAAAACCATTTCAAGAGAATACATTTGTGTTTTAAGCCAGTGAGTTTGTGGCTTTCTATTACAGCAGCCTTCAGAAACTAATATAATAGTTCTTATAATATAGGGACAAGTGACAGTGCAAAGGAAGGGAACTCTTGGCAAGACTCTGAGCTCTCCATGCAAAAGAAAGCTGTCATACTACTGACAAGGAAAGGTAGCCCCAGGAGAGGGGGCATCCGAATATCAGCCAACTTCTGACTCCTAATTAGTCAACTTCAGATACATGGAAAACAAATGCAGCATGTCTGAACATTAGATGTAAATCCTTTCTGGTATAAGTAAGAAAAGTTCAAAAGAAGTAGGATTAGCTGTAAATGGTCACATGGGAAGGAGTTCAAAAGAAAACAAATATAAAAGAAAAAGGCCTGAATGAGAAGGAAAAAGACGGGTAAGGTCTTAGAGCACTGAGCTGGAAAGTAAGGTCCTATTCTCAGAAATTAAAACTCTGTTATCAGCTCCCTGACACTCCCTATCTAGGGCAGGGCAGGTCCTCTAACTTCTGAGCCTTTGTTTGGTATCTTGACATGAAGGTATAAGTGCCATAATCCCAAAGGTCCCCTCTAACTCTAGGATTCTGCAATGTTCAAACTTGTGTTCAGATTTTGGCCTAGATTTTGCATAGTTAGTGCCTGGGGCTCCTGAAGTTGCATTTCTGGTTTTGACATGATAGATGTATTGACACAAAATTCTGAAAACTCCCAAAAGGCCATATACAAAAATTCTAAAATTACTTAGTAAGAAAGAGAACAAGAGAAACTAAAGACAAGATCCTCGTGTCAGCCCTAAAAAAAAAAAAAAAAAAAAAAAAAAAAAAAAAAAAAATCTTCATAGTGGACTAACAACTTCTTATAAAGTACGTGTGAATATTCCTGAAGGAAAGTGACAGACAGTTCTGCAGAGTTGGAGGAAAAGCACAAATCCACCAGCACTGCTAGAGGGAGAAATACACTGCCTGGAAATGACAGAATTTACTGGTAACTAAAAAGATAATACTTTAAAATAATGAGGCAATTTCTGTGTTTGGGGAAATAAATTACAGATAAACAAATGTGCCCCAAATTGACAGATCAAAACTTACTTTGCCCTAAATTCCTCATCCGTGTTCCTTTTTGTTGTCTAAAATTATAGCAATCCTAACAAAACTTACTAGTGATTTGAACACTTATAAGTATGGTTATAAATTGCACTTTAAATATCTTCAAATCACCTGCATAGTTCTGCCATCCATATGGAAATAGATTTCTTTTTTCAATCCTGAAACTGTAATAAAAAGAAGAGAAACTATAGAAGTCAGTTCAGTGTTGCATTCAGTAGAGGGGAACGGGACCTGAACTATAATGGCTTAATCAAAGAGGGGTACACCCTGCCCTGATTAGAGTGAGTTCAGAGGTAGCAATCCAGGGTTAGGCCAGGGTCTTCACAAGGACCTCAGTGCCTCAACGCCTATTCTTCTCTCTGCCATCCTTAGCAAATAGCTTTCTTTTACATTGTTGATCTATGGCACAAGATAGCTGCTTCAACTTCAACTGCATTCCAGGCAGAAAAAATAAGTAAATGCAAAGGGCAAGAGTTTGATTATGTCCTTTCAAAAGCTTCCCTGAAAGCAACATCTACTTGTATTACATTGCCACACTATGTTCCTCTTTAACTATTGCCAACTGCAAAAGAGGCTGGCCAGTGTAATTTTCTTTTTTTTTTTTTTTTTTAATTTTTCTCACCTGAGTACTTGCTTTCTTACAGAACATCAGCATTTCTATTAGAAACGAAGCAGAGAATAATGGCTACTGGGTAGACAGCTAAAATGTCTGTCAAACTCTCAATAAATTATCAGCTATTTATCTGCCTTGAAATGATTATTGGGGCTTCTCTTATAGCTATTTTTTAAAAAGAAGACTTAGCATTAGAGTATAGTCATTAACAACCTTGTAGTTGAAAGCAGATGAAACCAACTAAAAAGCTTAAGCATAAAAGAGGGGTGGGCCAGGCGTGCTCGCTTACACCTGTAATCCTAGCACCTTTGGAGGCTGAGGCTGGGGGATTACTGAGGGCAGGAGCTCAAGACTAGTCTGAGTAAGAGTGAGACCCCATCTCTACATAGAAAAAAAAAAAAAAGAAAGAAAGAAAAATTAGCCAGGAGTGGCGCCTGTCATCCCAGCTACTGGAGAGGCTGAGGTACCAGCATTGCTTGACCCAGAAGTTTAAGGTTGCAGTCAGCTATGATGATGCCACCTCACTCTAGCCAGGTGTCAGAACAAGACTTTGTTTAAAAAAAAAAAAAAAAAGAGTCTGGGGGAGAGATTCTTGGACATATACAAGGACATTTCATAAAAATGAAGAAATGTTTGAATAAATACTCCCAAGGGAGAAAAGAAAGTAGGGATACTTGAGGGACATTTTGGACCTTTCTTTACAAATCTGCCAATAACAAGTACAGACCACACAGTACATTTTATAAAATAGCATTTAACATTGTAAGATGATAACTGCAAGTTCATAGCGCAGCTGGGTTTTTATCAGGTCACTGAATCATCCATGAGGCCAGCATTTTCTGAATGACAGAGTATAAACTAGTGTCCACCAATCCCTTGGGAATCCGACCATTGCTTTGCCACTTTCACTGTGGAGAGAATCGGAGCTGAGATGTGTACTCTGACAGTGAATATGACCTTCAGGAAACCCACAGATGGTGATGCAAAGAAACAAAAAGAAGAAACAGAAAATTCAAATCCAGACTGTGCATATCTATTCTAATAATGAGAATCTGATTTCTTCATTGATGGCAGGGGTCCCAATTTAGTTGATCAAGTCACTGGGATCTACAAATCACCCTTAAGTTTAGGTACTAGGTTGGAGTTCCAGGATTGAGTGCTTTTGCATTAAAAATAGGGCATTCAGCAATAATAGTAGACAAGTAATGTCCAATGAGGGAACTTTCAGCCATAGAGCCTATAGTAAGTATAACATCTATCTCTGCCATCATGCCTGCCTTGCTCATGAGCCTGCTGATTAAATATCATAATGGTTAATAAAGGAGAATGATTGACAGTTGTCAGCCCACCTGTCTATCTAATTACCTGGAGCATTATCTAAAGTGAAGGTCTTCTAAAGGTTTAGGTGAAAATAGAATTGTTTTAATCCTCTCAACTCATTCTTATAGATCCATCCACATCAACCCATCCCTTAACCTCCTTGTCACCAATATTCTAATCTCGATCTTTCTCAACTAGGACTACACATTGACTATTGCCTAGAAATCAGTATAGATCATGACTTCAGGTCAAATTTCCTTTTAGGCAAAGTAAACAGCAAATAGTTATGTTCAGTGTTCTGGTATCAAAGAGACATAAACTCTTCACTGTCTTCTAGGGCCACTCCTCTCTAGAGCTGTGACACTGCTAACTGGTTCCAGTTCATGACAACACTTCATAGGACTTCAGGCATGAGTGTTTTTAGTCAAATGGTCATAGAAAACTACTCATGAGGCCACAGGTGTAGACTGATAAACTTGTTGCAGGGTAAACAATGGGAGTGTGTGTGACCTCACTGTGCAAATAATTTGTAAATTCAGGACTTAGTTTGATGGTGAAATATTATTAGTCATATCCATTTTAAAAATAGATACATCAAATAGCATAGTTTCTATGAGTAGCTCAAAGCCTATAGCTGTCCAAGACTAAATATTCTGTCTTCACCAGAGTCCATTAGAAAACTGGGATTCCATTCTAAAAGGAAACAGTTACATAGAATAAAAGAGCATGGCTCCCAAACTCTGGGTATTTCTATTTGATTGTCCCATGAGGGCTTATCACAGACTCCATAGTAAATCGAGGCTCTGTACAGTACTCAGGAACTAGTGAGTCATAGGGCTGAATAAAGAGCAATGCTAAGTTTGCTGCAGCACAGGGAGATTTTCAGATTTCCACTCACAACCCTTTCTCTCCTCTCTCTTGCCATGGTTCTCTGTGGATAGAGCATATTTTCCTGCTCTAGACTTTGGGCTTCGCCATCACATGAAATGCTTTGATCAATGAAATGTAGGTGGATGTGTCAGTATTCCAGCTCCTAAAGATTCTTTAAGAGGTGTATGTGTTCTCAGTTGCTCCCTTGCATGCCCCCCCTCATAAAGAGAACATCATATCCCAAGTAGGCAGCATTCCTTCAGCATAGGCCCTGGAATGGGAAGACACCTGACCCAGAAGACACCTGAGTTCCACCTACATCGCGGATTAGAGCTGCAGGGGCAACCTGCATCACAAGTGAATGAACAATAAATACTTGTGAGGTATTGAGATTTTTAAGGTTGTTACACAAAACCTAATGAAAGCAGAAAAATTAACAGGTTGGAGACCTGCATAACATGCTTCTTCAAAATGTGATATAAATTTAAAAAATCTGAAGATCACTTTGCCACTTCTTCACAATAGGAGATACCAGGCTTAGAAATCTCTCCTTTACTCTGGAAATTACATCCCAATATGCTCTAAACCAGTGGTATCCAACCTTTATTTTTTCTCTGTCTTACACTGGAAGAAGAGTTGCCTTGGGCCACACATTAAATAAACAAATAATAAAAGCTGATTACAAAAAAAAGGCCTATGCATACTTTTGGTGATATCTGACACCACAGATGAGCAAAAACCCCCAACAAGCTAGCTGGCTGTGGGCCATGGGTTGAACACCCCTGCTCCATTCAAGCCTTGGAAACTTCATAGTATCAACCCTAGTGTTTTCTTAGAATGTCTAGGCTACTGCCCATTGGCATCATCAATATTATGAACCCATGATAGTACATATTCTCAAAGACTTGTCCAAGCTGTGCCTCCGACCCCAGCTGCTTTAACTGCTAGCTGCTAATGACTCCCAGCTGCAGCCTTTTCCCACAGTCAGGAAGTGCCTTAGTAAGTAGAGAAAGAGACTCTCCTTCTATACCACAGGCTGATCGTCTCCCATCCTAGAACATACAAAGGTGACTCTACCTCCACCCCTGCCAACACACACAATCCAATGACCTGCTCCAAATATCCAGCTACACACATTTCCTGAACGTCTATTACCTGTGATCTTTCTCCAGTATAATTACTGTATTTGTTGACGTTACTAAGATTTTGAGCAACAGAAATCGACTCAGGGTAGCTTAATTTAAAACATTATTGGAAGATTATAAGAGTGGCTCACAAATTAAAATAAGACTTGAACAATGAAGACATGAGTTGTGAAGAAACTATGAGAGCTCCAAAGACAGTTATAGCAAAGATTTAAGACCTTACCTTTCTGTCAATGGTTCTCAAGTTTGGCTACACATTACAATGACGCAGGGGGATCCTGCTGTTGATGCTCAGTCCATACCCTAGATGAGCTAAAATCAAAATCATTTGGAATGGGACCCAGGCTTCCGTAGGCTTTATATCCTAGAGACGATTCTAACCATGGGAGACATGGCTGAAATTTCAGCTGCATCAGAATCACCTGGGGGGCTTGTTAAACCCCAAATTTCTGGGCTCCATCCTCAGAGTTTCTGATTAATATAAATCAGTTAGAAAGGATCTACATTTCTCACAAGTTCCCAGAAGATGCTGCCCCTGCATCTGGGTCAGGCCTAGATTCCATTATCCTAGCAGGCTCTCAGATGGTCTGACGCTGCTAATCTTCAAGTCACACTTAGACTGGCAAAATTAGAAAGAAGCAGTTCCCAAATTTTAGCATGTATGCATAAGTCATTACAAGGAAAACACAAATTCCTGAACTCTATCACCAGATTCTGTAGCAGGTAGCTCCCAGGTGGTGCTGGTGCTGCCAGTTCAAACCAGACATTGTCTAGCACTGATCAGACCAATGGCTCTGAACCAGGAATGATCAGGATACAATATTAGGATACATTTTTTTAAATGTTTTCACTGGAGCCAATTATGGAGAAGGAGAGAAGGAGAATGCTACTGGTGTTTAGCGGGTAGCAGCCAGGGATGACCGTCCACAGTGCACAGCACAGCCCCACACCGAGAGTCATTCAGCCTAAAATGCCAGTAGTGCTGAGGCTGAGAAACTCTGCTCTAGAGAGTGACTGTTAACAAAATCCATTTGCTCCTCCCTAGCCATCAGTTCCAATTGTATAATTCCTGTGAGAAAGAATAACATTGTCCCAGCTAATGTCAAGTGTCTACCCCTGGATCAATCAGCTATAGCCAGGAGGCAAGACCTTATAATACACGCACGACTGCTGGAGACCCAGCCTGCAGGAAGGAGCAATAGAAAGCAGACAGTGAGATATTCTGAAAATCAAGAAAAATTGGGAAATGTTTAATTTTAGTTGAGATGACTGTGTTTACTAGAGCAGGGTGACAGTGGGAAACGGGCATCATCTCTTTCTCAGCGGTACATGAGTCTTCACATCCACACAAGTTGCTGGAGCTGCTGTTATATAACCTGAAAAGCTGAGAACCTCATTCCAGGCTTTTGAAGCCCAGGGCACTGCAGAGTCCCCTGTATTTCCTTACTTCCCATGTTTCTTTGAAATAAATTCCCATCCTAAGGTAACTGAGCCTATCTTGCTCATATGTGCACACACTCACACACACAGTGCCCAGGGTTGCTTCAATATGAACTTTCATTCTGTTCCCCAGGGGAACTGATGACCAATTGGCTAAGGGAAATGACATACCCTGTCTTCCAGTAAAATGGAATCACATTTTACTTTAGTTTTTCAAACTGGATCAGCATTAACTTCTTCATTCTATCCAAGTCTGTTCTGGAATGGAGTAGTTATTTTCTTGAATAGTAGTAAATTGTAGCTACCTTATATTGAGCACTCATCCAAGTTTGCTTTGAATATCTATCATTCTATAGATATATACAAATATACATATGTATTTATTTTAATCCTTATAAGATTTCTATAAGATAGTAGTAGTATTATTAATAGAGGCTGGTTTTGGAAGTATGGAAGTATGGAATACATTTCAAGAATAGCAGAACTGACATGCAAACCTGGGTCTGTGACACACCAACATCTTTACCTAACCACTATCTTCCTTTATTTTTCTCCATCATTCTACCATCCTTTCCCCTAGTTGCAGTGGTGCAAGGCTTTAATCATTTGTTGCATAGTATTTGTAAGCTAGATGTTAGCTACAATGTAAGTTCATGGGTGCAAATTTTACACAGATACCTAGAGCAGAACCTGGCCCAAAAGTAGGTTCTCAATAGATACTTTTTCAATAAATTTTTATTTCAGTATAGTTTTGAATTTATAGAAAATCTGCAAACACAGCCCAGAGAGTTCCTATATACCCCTCACCCAGTTTGCCCTTTTTTGCTTTCAAACAGATGGTAAACTCAGAATAAAAAAGTCCTCATTCCAATCATTTTCGGAACAAAAACGCCACGTATGAGCCTGTAACTGCAACCAGTCCCCTGTAGGTTATCAAGCCACATGCTGTCAGACTGACCCAGCTGGAATGAGCCCTGGGTATCAAAGAATGTACCAGGAATTTCCCAGTGCTTGTGTATTTCAGTCCTGGCACTTCACTTCACTTCAACAGAGGGTAAATGAGCAAAGTCTGTGTGTGCTCTGCCAGCAGCTCGGAAGGTTGTGTCTCACTTAGATCATCAAAGCCATTGGCCAGACATCCGGTCATGCCCTGTGCTTTGTGCAATGCCAAGTATACTGCAGATGGTTCTCCAAGTGCTAAATAATAACAGTGTCTAACTTTCATGGGCTATTTACAGTACAGTCATTCTTTATACTCATTCTATTAACTGTCGTTGTCTCTGCTCTTAGTGAGAAAGGGTGTTACGGGTGACAAGATGGACATCCAGTTAAAAGACATCTTCAGAAATAGAACTCCTTGCTCCCAATCATTTCAAACTCTTTCAGTATTTGATTGGAGCAAAGAATAAAAAGTTTTAGCAGCTCGTCCTTTATGCTAGTTACAAAATTTACAACCACCCCTCCACCTGCATCTTCTCTGAGATCCTATCTGCCTTTGAGGACTAACATGATATAATCCTACTCAACTATAATAATGTAATGGGGAAGAGGAATTTTCTGCTTGGAAGAGGCCATCTCATTTCAATATGCTGTGACATCTTTTAGAAACCAATATCCCCTATAATGGGGAATGGCTGCAGATCAAGGGCAATCATTTCTGTGATTTATGAGCAATGCAAGCAGATGGTTTTTTGAATATTTGGCTTTTCCCCAAAAACCTCATGCAAGCTAAGCTGTTATATCTTATTGCATGAAAAGTCTTTGCTTCCAGGTGAGGGGATGGCTGACTCTGAATCTGCCTTTGTACTTGATACCAGGGACAGAAGATGCAGTTAACCCAAAGAAAGCCAAAAGAACTACTTTTTTTTTTTTTTTCTCTACACAGCTAGCAACAATCATCACTACAGACCAAGCTGGATCAGCCAAAAAAATAGCAAGCCAGATACCTGGTCTAGAAGGTGATGATGTCTCACTTTGCCATGGTTATTAGATTATCAATTTTCTCCCCTCAAGACCTATGTGATTCACAGGGAACACTATTAGCCTGGCAAGAATTAATTGCAGCCCTGAAAAAGGTGACCTTCCAAACAAAAGCAAAAAGGCAAACCAGCCTTTTGTGTGAGGCACATGAGAAGGAGATTTGGCTAGAATTCTAAACAGGATCTTTGGAAATACTACCTGATTAATAAGGAACATGTGAGGTTGTCATAAGTGGGAAGACCAAGAGTTAGGGCTTGGGCCTGAGTCATGAAGGGAAACACTAATTATATGCATTATTCGATGCCTTGAAATTTGAAGGCTTCTATTTCAATTTGGTTCATCTTATCACAAATCAGAAAAAGTGGGGATTTTTTGAGGACTGAGTATTGAGAGTAGAGAAAGAAATATCACATCATTGCATTGCAGTATCAGAAGACATGGGGATATTGCATGTTGTTTTCGTCTGTTTGGTTGTCTGTAATCAAATACCATAAACAGGGTGGTTTATAAATAACAGAACTTTATTCCTTACCATTCTAGAAGCTAGAAAGTCCAAGACAAAGCTGCCAGCAGATTCTGTGTCTGGGGAGGGTTCACGTTCTGGTTTACAGACGGCACTTTCTTCTTGTATCTACCCGTGGTAGAGGGACAAGGCAATTCTCAACTGGGGAAGGAGCTAATCCCATTCATGACAGCTCTGCCCTCATGATCTAATCACCTTCCCAAACCTCACCTCCTCAAATTATCATATGGGTGATTAGGTTTCAGCATATGAAATTTGGGGGAGGCAGACGCTCAGACCATAGCTTGTATATAAGTAAAGGGAGCCATTCAGAGTGATCTGAAACAGAAACCCACAAAAAGTGACTTTCTCTGCAGTCGATATATCCAACAATATGCCCTTAGCTTGGAATTCTATTTGTTCTTCTTTCTTTGTTAGAAAATTAATATAGAGGGCTAGGCACAATGACTCATGCCTGTAATGTTAGCATTCTGGGAGGCTGAGGCAAGTGAATCATGGCCTGAGCTCAGGAGTCTGAGACCAGCCTGAGCAAGAGTGAGACCCCACCTGTACTAAAAATAGAAAAACTAGCCATGTGTCCTGGCAGGCACCTGTAGTCCCAGCTACTTGGGAGGTTGAGACAAGAGAATCACTTGAACCCAGGAGTTTGAGATTGCTGTGCTATAATGACACCACCGCACTCTACCCAGGGCAACAGA
>CAUYPK010030697.1:0-27399 GCA_963574355.1 Loris lydekkerianus
ATTGAGAGAATCATATGGTCTTTGTTTTTTAATTTGTTTATGTGCAGAATTATACTTATAGATTTATGTATATTGAACCAACCTTGAGACCCTGGGATAAAACCAACTTCGTCATGATGTGTAATTTGTTGGATGTGTTGCTGGATTCTGTTTGTTAGGATCTTGTTGAATATTTTTGCATCTATATTCTTTAGTAATATTGGTCTATAATTTTCTTTTAGGTCTTTTCCTGGTTTGGAGTTCAGGGTGATGTTTGCTTGATAGAATGTGTTGCGTAGTCTTCCTTCTTTTTCTGTATTTGGGAACAGGTTGAATAATATAGGCACTAGTTCCTCTGTAAACATTTGGTAGAATTCTGAAGTGAAGCCATCTGGTCCCGGACTTTTCTTTTTAGGGAGATTTTATATGGTCGATGATATTTCAGAAGTTGATATAGGCCTGTTCATATTTTCACTTGATTCTGACTAAGTCTTGGAAGGTGACGTGCTTCCAAGCATTGGTCATTTTCCTTCAGGTTTTTATATTTCTGAGAATAAAGTTTGTTAAAATATTCATTAAGGATTTTTTGACTTCTGAGGAGTCTGTTGTTATTTTGCGTTTGTCATTTCTGTTCGATGAAATTCGAGATTCTATTCTTTTTTTCCTGGTTAGGTTAGCCAAAAGTTTATCTATTTTATTAACCTTTTCAAAAAACCAACTTTTTGATTTATTGATCTGTTGTATAATTCTTTTGTTTTCAATTTCATTTAATTCTGCTCTAATTTTGGTTATTTCTTTTCTTCTAATGGTATTGGAGTTATGATGTTCTTCCTTTTCCAGTTGCTTGAGATGTCCCATTAAGTTGTTAACTTACTATCTTTCCATTCTCTTGAGGAAGGTTTGTAGTGCTGTAAATTTCCCTCTTAGGACTGCCTCTGCGGTATCGCAGAGGTTCTGGTAATTCATGTCTTCACTGTCGTTTTGTTCCAAAAATTTGGCAATTTCCTTCTTAATCTGATCTATGACGGAGCTATAATTCAGGATAAGGTTATTTAACTTCCATGTGTTTGTATGAGTATGCAGATTCCTGTTGTTACTCAGTTCAACTTTTATTCCATGGTGGTCCGAGAAGATGCAAGAAATCATTTCTATTCCTTTAAATTTACTGAGGTTAGACTTGTGACCTACATGTTATCGATTTTGAAGTATGTCCGTGGGCTGATGAGAAGTATGTGTATTCAGTTTTGTATGGATGAAATGTTCTGTAGATGTCTGCTAAATCCAAATGTTGGATGGTTAAGTTTAACTCTTAAAATTTCTTTGCTCATCTTCTTATTGGAGGATGTATCCAACACTGCCAAAGGTATTAAGGAGGTGGAGGAAATCAAGTTGCTCATGTCTGTTAGAGTTTCTCTTATGAATTCAGGGGCATTCTGGTCGAATACATAAATATTAATAATTGAAATCTCATCATATTGAGTATTACCCTGAACAAATATGAAGTGACCATTCTTATCCTTCCTTACTTTTGTTGGTTGAATGCCTATTGTGTCTGCAAATAGAATTGCAAGACTTGCTTTTTTCTGATTACCATTTTCCTGAAATATGGATGACCATCCTTTCACCCTGAGTCTATATTTATCTTTTAAAGTAAGATGTGATTCTTGTATGCAGCAAATATCTGGCCTGAGTTTTTGTATCCAGTCAGCCAACCTGTGCCTCTTTAGAGGACAGTTTAAGCCATTAACATTAATGGAGATAAGTGAGGTATAATGTTGGGTATCAAGTTTTTCGAAAGTCCAGTGGACATTTTTAATCCTTTTGCCACTGTGGCAGTTGGAGTTTGATCAAAAGTTTCTGAGTGAGTTTACTTTTGTTGTAGAGGATTGAGCTGGTCATTATGGAGGATAGGTCTGAAAATAACCTGAGGAGCTGGTTTGGTTATGGCAAATTTCTTCAACATGTGCATGTCGTTAAAGTATTTAATTTCTCCATCATAAATGAAAGTGAGTTTAGCTGGATACAGAATCTGGGGTTGAAAGTTATTTTGCTTTAGGAGATTAAAATTCAATCTCTTCTGCTTTGAAAAGTTTCTACTGAGAAATCTGCAGTCATTCTAATATTTTTCCCTTTGTAGGTAATGGATTTCTTATGTCTGGCTCCTTTGAGAATTTTCTACTTCATATTAACTTTAGTGAAGTTAATTATGATATGCCTGGGGGATGTCTTATTTGGGTTGAGACATACTGGGGTTCTGAAACTGTCTGCTATCTGAATTTCGGAATCTCGTGGCATGTCTGAAAAATTCTCTGTCATAATTTCCTGGAGAAGGGCCTTTGTGCCTTGCGAAGCCATTTCATCACTTTCAGGGATTCCATTGAGGCAGATATTAGCCTTCTTCGAATTGGAGGAGCTCTCCCAGAGCTCTCTGATCTGTTTTTGCTCTCTATTTCTCTTCCTCTTTGAGAGTTTGGGAGCATTCAAAGGCTTTGTCTTCAATGTCAGAAATCCTTTCTTCTGCTTGCTTCACTCTTTTACTGAGGTATTCTACTATATTTTTCAGATCTTTGAGGGCTGGATATTCTTGCTTCAGTGTGTCAAAATCTTTAGTGGCTTTGTCTTTAAATTTGTTGAATTCTTCAGACAACTTTTGAATTTCTCCTCAAATTTCTAATTCCGAGTTTTGAATTGCTCCTTGAATTTCTAATTCAAAATTTTCCTCCATTTTATTAATCTTGTTTGCAATCCAAATTTTGAATCGATTTATGACATCTCAGTCATCTGGTTATGAAGAGGATCTTCAATTACATCTGCCATATCTTTCCTTGGGGGGTGTTGATCTATTCTGGTTATTCATGTTATTAGAGTTTTTCTGCTGATTCCGCCCCATGATTATTTTACACCGTTTGACTTTTCCCATGGAGCTTTGTTGAGGACCTGTACAGTGCTACAGCCTGAGAAACTGGGGACCTGTTTGGTGTGGTGTGGCTAAGTGGCTCTGTCTTGTTTTCAACTGGTCTCTGTCTGTCCCTAGTGAAACAGTTACTCTGGGTTGAAGTCTCAGCTGTGGAGAAATACCAGCAATTAAGTTATCCCATCCACTACAAGTAATAACTGGAAATGGAAATACAAACCTTTCTACAACCATACACCCAGGGCACCACTTGGATAGTCTTTGGGTGTAATTGGCTCAGTTTAAAAGGTCCAAATCAATTTTCTCAGTCAGCACCTGTCTCAGGTGGGAGAGTTTAAAAGGTCTCTGGCAACTAGATTGCAGGCATCTGCTCACAACTCAAATATGACTTGCTCTGGTGCTCTGTGAAGTCAGGAGGACCTACCTAGCAAATAGATTAGTCTGGGAAGCTTGATGCCTCCTTCCCCACCTTGCACCTCTGTCACACTCAGTCACTGATAGCCCCGCAGGGCTGTGACCCAGTTGCCTCCAGTCAGCAGATGCTCCAGGGGTTTGCACCTGCCTGAATCACAAGGAAATCTATGTCTGCTCAACAGACCGCTACTCTCTGCCTCTATCCAGCAGGGGGAGCTGAGGCCTGACAACCTTGGGTGCTTGATGGAGGCTGGGGGGTGTTCACTCAGTTCCAGCCCCACCACTGATTGATGTTACTGACAGAACAGATCAACTTTGTGGGAATTTGTTTTTGTCCCTGCTAAATTCCCCTATAGAAGAGAAGCTGTTTTGAGTCCCCAGAACCTGTGCCTCAGGCCCTGTCTCTGCTGCTGTATGGTCTCAGCTATTGTATTCGCAGCATGGTTACCTGTCAGGTCCAGGCTCTGCCTCCGCTCCTTGGTTTAAGCTGATGGTCCCCTGGGGGTCAGGTGCATCTTAGGCTCAGTAAAGCGGTCTTCTGTTTCAGCCCCGCCCTGGGAATCTCCGGTTCTGCGCATGAGTTTTCTAGTCTCCGCGTTCCATGAAGGCTATACCACCTCAGGCAAACCCTTTACTCACAGGGCCTACGTTTCTGTTCCAGATCTGTTCCGTGGTGGTTGCCACCTGAGAAGATGCCTGGTCTTCTCTGGTTGCCCAGAGAGACAGGGCGTGTGACTTCAGAATATTCAGGGGTGAGCCCTATTATTGCCAAAAATGGCTGCTGCTCTGTGCCTCAGGGCATTGCCACTCCGGCATGGTTCCCTCTCACCTGACCATCCTCTCCTCACTCCCATTCCGCAGAATCAGCACTGACCAGCTGCAGACCAGGCCCTGTCCACACCCCTTGAGAAATCACTCAAGTATGTGGACTCCTGTGGGACAGGCCTCCAGACCTCAGAGTGATAGTGGACGGGAGTGCTAGGAGGTCAGAGTTGCAGGTAGAGAATATATACAGTTTTATACAGTTTTATGCCTGGCAGGAGAGCACCATGGCACCCTAGTAGGTGAGGTAGGTCCAGTTTTTAGAGGGCTCTGCTGTGGAGTATAGTAGGAGGACCTTTGAACTCTGCTCATTTGTTTGTGGGGCACTTCGAGCCCTTCTCATGGGGGAGGGGATTCCCATCTGCTTGGTGATGAATTTTGTACCTTTTGTTTGTATCCTTGGGGGTCGCAGCTCTCCTCAACGGAGTTGATGTCTGTTCTTCAACCTTCTCTCTTGGGGCAGCTCTAATCCACCAGGTTACTTGCTAAATTTCTGTCCTTTAACTCTCCTGGATGGCAGCCTCTGTGGAATGCTGGCTTCAGTCAGCCATCTTGTCTCTCACCCTGAATAAATTTTCTTTATTTGGCAGATATACAATTTCTGTATTAATGAATTTGCCTGGAATTTTTGACCATTACAGGAAGATTGTTTTTCTCTACTCTCATTAGTATTGACTCTAATCAGTCATTTTAATGTTTGCCATTATGATGAATAAAAATACAATCTCATTTACATTGGCAGTTGTTTGACTGCTAGTGGCATGGAGCTTTGGATTTATGATTTAGTGATTATGAGCATTTCCTGAGCATTTGCATTTCAGCTTTTATATGTTGCCTCTTATGTAATTCACATTTTTCTTTTTTTTTTAATTTTTCATAAAAAGCCATAGATTTTTTTAATGCTTATGGCATGAACAAAACATGAGAGTTTTATAGTGGCCAGTTACATTGTATAATTTAAAAGTGTAGGAGCTTGTTGGAACTCTGACAAAACATTATTTTTTAAAATAAGTAATAGACTCATTGTGGTACTTATAGTCTTTGTTGATGTTTCCTGTATCTCTTTTTTATTGTGTTTTTTTGTTTTTTCAATAGATTTCCTTTCTTTAAATTTTCTTGACTATTTTTCTAAAAATTTGTATACATTTACATAGGTTTTTAGAAGTTATATTAGGGAGGAAATTTTAACAAATGGAAAATATTTGTTTACTAATCTTGATCATGTTAAAGTATAATTCTAAATATTAATATTATAATATGAACATAATTTTATCTTATTCTTTACATTAAAAATCTACATAATTTTATATATTTTTTACATTAAAAATCTCAAATTTGGGGCTAGGCATGATGGCTCATGCCTACAATCTCAGAAATTTGTAAGGCCAACATGGGAAGATTGCTCGAGGCCTGGAGTTCAAGACCATACTGAGCTACATAGCAAGACCCCATGTCTACAAAAAATAGAAAAATTATTTGGGTATGGTGTCATTCACCTGTAGTGCCAGTTACTTGGGGAAGGCAGAGTTCAAGAGGGTCACTTTCAGGTTGCAGTGAGCTTTGATAACACTTTTGCATTACTCTTCCATGCAATAGAGCCAGGCCCTATCTCACCAAAAGATAAACAAACCCTCAAATTCTCTATTTATACATTCACTTGTTCTACTTTTAGAATTTATCAGGTTCAAATTCAACAGTACAGTACATCTTTTTTTGTGTTTCTCACTCTATTCCTTGGACTCTGTAGAGAGGTCAGCTAGTAAGGTTCCAGGGAGCCCAGAAGTCCAGTAGCACACTGAAAGTCATCAGATTCTCTGAGTACTAGATTTCAAGTCTAGTGATGGGATTGAGATTAAAGAACTGACTAAACCTTTTTGAAAGGTCATGATGTCACTGCACTTTTATTATCCTTGCTTGCTTTTTCTCTCTCCCTGCATTTGTCCTTAATTATGGGCAAGTGTTAGTGGAAAATTTGGTTGGTGAAACAAAGAAAAAAGGCTCATCCCACAACGCGTTGCTGTGTTCTCTGTCCCCAGGTCAGTGCCATTGGTGATTTTTGTCCCATTTTTACTGTACAGTCTGCATCTTCCATTACATTTTATTTTTTCATATTTACTCATGGTCTTGGGGATATGGGTTTCCAGATTGTCCTTCTTAAAAATGTATTTCAGCATCTCTTATCCAAGCTTCATACACTTTTCTTTCATCTCATGGCTAGTCATCATACCTCAAATGCGTAGTGTTTGCTACCCGTTCTAAATCCAGGTTATACTGTGGCAATAAAGAAGGTATAATACTGCCAGAGTTGATGCCTCCTACAATATGATGAGAAATTTAATGTTGAATGAAATGTGTAGTCAGCATAGAAATAATGGCTCAGGAATTATATGTGACATCTATAGTGAGCCTATGAGCGATTACTCCCATATGAAAGTTGTTTATCACAAATATAGTCTAGTATGGGGGTAGAGGGAGGCAGGAGTGGGGAGAGCGATTGGCAGGAGGAAGTGCATGACGTGGGTTCTCACCTAATGTGCACATGGTGAGGGTGTATAACACGCACCCTGGGTGAGGGGCTTTACAAATGGAGCTTTGCCTCAGAAGTGAGAACAATGTAACCTAAAAAATTGTACCCTCATATTAATTAGAAATAAGAAATAAAGTTAAAAATTAAAAGATAAAAAAAATAGTTTATAACATGGTCACAGATTGATGCCCTACTACATTTTTCTTTCTAAAAGAATGTGATGTGATTTATTTCATATTTTTTAATAACTGAAAATTACAAAATATATTGATATATGGGTATTGATATATTCATATTTTCCCCATAGCTAGAGAAATCTTTGATTACTTGAGAATTTTCTAAATGTCCTGAGCAGTCTCACAGTGTCAGTTTTTGTCAATAATCATCTAAGAGGTTTTCAAGTGTTATTCCACAGTAGAGTCACCTGTGAAGCTTAAATATAACCTATAGATACATATATATATTTTTTTTCTCACCTCCTAGAATTGAGTTTAAAGTCAGCTTAGTAATGGAAATTTAGCCAGAGAAATCAAGCAAGATGAAGAAATAAAGGGCATCCAAATTAGAAAAGAGAAGTTAGATTGTCTTTCTTTACAGAAGACATGATCAGAATTGCAAAATTGCAGAACACTTGTTGGAAGAAAAATTTCACAAAAAGGAAACAGGATTTACTAAATAAGATCAATAATTACATTGGCATTAGACTTTTCTGCAGCAACACTGGAAGGGAAATGGCAGTTGGACAACTGAAAATTCAGAGGTGAAAGTATTTCCAGCCTAGAATTCTACACAAGCTATCAGTGAAGTGTGAGGGGAAAAGAATTATTTTCAGGTAAGTGAGGAAGTGAGCCTTCTGCCCATCTTAAGTCCTTTTCTCAGGAATAACTTGGGAATGTACCCCACTAAAACTCAGGAAATACAGTATACCAAAGAAGAGAAGATAAAGAAAAGTTAACCGAGTTAACCCGAACTCGGCCCAAATTTTGTGCCGAAAAAAACTCGGCTTATGCTCGAGTATATACGGTATATCATTGTGCTGACACCAGGAAAAACAAATTTTTGTGCAGATGAGGAAAAAAGGAATTCACGTTAAACTACATGGCTCATCTGTAAAAAGCATGTTACATGATCATCGTAATTTAAACATAGAATTTTGATATACTTAAAAATAAAACATACAGAAAACATACCTTTAAGTGATTTTGCCTTGCTAAGCCTGTTCCAGAACCAGTATCCTGGAGCAGTGGTCCATTCCAGCCCCCACATTTCATAGGAAATAAACATCAAGGATCATTAGATGACTGAACATGGTAAAGGGCTTTTTGACTCTTTGTCCAGTGTTCTTTTCTCTGTAGCACATGATTAATACATTAAATTACTGTATTTAGCTTGATTAGTTGTAGTTTTATGAGCACTCATTCACATAGGTTTATCATCATTTTCATATTGAAGAGGATAGTGGTACTTTCTCTGAGGGTATGGAAAGTTAAAAAATAGATGCAGCTTGTTAATGCTTTTTTTTTTTTTTTTTTTTTGGCATCAGAATTGCTGTGCAGGGAAGCCGACAAAAATTACTGTGTTGGTTTCCATGGGAGGCCACTCACCTAATTACATACTTGGTTTTTCCTCACTGTCTAACTCCTCCAGGGTTACTTTTGGGATCTGCACTGCAGGTAAGATTATTCTCAAAGGAGTCTGACTATGACATAAGGACAGATGTACCCTGGTATTTCAATTTGATGCACTAGCATTTTTTTTCATTTGGTGATATTTACCGTCACTTAAATTTATGAATACAAAATGAAGAATATAGAATAATATTTACTAAGTTAACACCTGTTCATAATGCTGTGCTAGATATTAATTAAAAAAAAAAAACAGTTAATCTTTCCATCATTTTAGATTGTTGAAAAAGAAAAAGATTTAAAAATTTAAAAAGAAACAATTGAACTATATAAGAAACTGTAGTTCTTTATACATTTAACAGTCTTATCCTAAAAAGGTGCCAGGGACTGACCCCACCCATGTTTTGTTCCGTATATTTGTTTATATGACAACAGAACATACAAAAACAAAACATCAGTGGGGTGAGTCCCTGATGGCCCCCTTTGGGGTCCGACTGTTAAATGTACAAAGAACTACGGTTTTGTAACCCTTTGGGACTTAATTGTCAAGGAGATATGAAGACCAGGTAAGGTACGTGAGCTGTTATCTTTTAAAAAGCATGTCCTTTTAATATCTCTGAAGCTGTGTGTTGGCTGAATACATCACAGATAACCAAATGTCCACAGTGTAATATTCAATTTTTGTTAGCAGTGAACAAAAGGAAAGCACAATAATTAAATTTTTTTCTTTCAGAATTTGGCAATTTTAACTTTTAGTTTAATCACTGTGCAGTATGACAATACAATATATGGAAACATTTTAAACATTTATCTTGTATGTTGAAATGAACATATTTTTCTTTGTATTTCATTATTATATTTGGATATTATGTATTTTTTATTAACATATTATTGTTAAAATATGAATACTATGCACTTATGAATTAAGGAGATTGTTCCTTGATTAGATATAGGTAGAATTTCAAGCATTTCAATGGTAATGTGTTAGGGAAGAATGAAAGGGAACAAGAAGAAAAACCCAAACAAAACAACTGGACCAACTCATAACTCTTGATCGTATTAATATGTGGAATATTCTTTTTTTCTTTTTCTTTTTTTGCATTTTTTGGCCAGGGCTGAGTTTGAACCTGCCACCTCTGGCATATGGGGCTGGCGCCCTACTCCTTTGAGCCAGAGGCGCCACCCCCATATGTGGAATATTCTAATCTAAGGTAATTTTGTACTAATTCCCTGTAAAACATCTGTGAAACTTTTATCTTTCTTGATGTATATTTTCTGTAAGAACAGGAATACACTCATAAAAAAAGTCAACGTTAATTAAATTTCTAGAATCATGTTGCAACTTTAATTGCCTACAGAATGTGTATATTATCAATATGGCATTTCAAAATAAATACTCACTATTAACTAATGGTTTGTTTCTAAGCATAATATCAATTTTTGACAAATGGGTGTCTTTAGCAATTAATTAGAGGGCAATTTAAAACCAGAATCAAAAGCCTGAGGACATTGGCCTTGTTATAAATATTTATGATGATTAAAGGCATAGCAACCAAATTCTAGAAGATGATAATTGCTTTGTAGAAACTGGTTAGAATTTTTTTAGAAATTACTTAATACCCCTTAATACCGCCCCTTTCCCCACACTTTTGCAGAACATTTACTATGAATTATTGTGAGCTTAGGCTATCATAGTTGAGTTGAATACTGAATTTATACAGATTTTATAATTCTCAGGGGTTTACAGAACATTGCATTATTTTAAACTGACAATAATACTCTAAATGTTATTCTTTAATCGGGTTTTCATGGGTTCTTTAAACATTGATAAGCATGAGAAACTGAAAATTAAGTTTCATGAAAAAAAGATTAATTGATGCTGTCTTCAGCTGATATCTAGAAATGTGGATGTTTGAATCTTATTATTATGATGAGATTGAACCTTCCTGTGTTTTTATGTAATGTATTTCCATTTCCATTTTATCATAATGACTTTTCTAGAAGATTCCTTGCAGGAACACATTTGCCATTTTTTTGAATAATTGAAAATGACCAAAGTAATTTTGAGCTTCCTGCCTTATTCTATGAAGTATCTGAAATCCTGTAGGTGTAGAGCTAATTTTTATTTTTCATTTCAGTAGATACACTAATTTAAAAGATACGAGGTTTATTATGGTTGAAAAGTTGCTATTTTTCTTTCATAGTCCAGAGAGCAAGCAGGTGTGCAGCAGACAGAATAATGTTATGCCAAATTAAGATCGTCTTATACAGATGGCACCGAGAATTGATTCCTAAATGAGACTTTCTAATGTTCAGATAGAAAATCAAATGACACCTGATTTTCTCCACCTTCTTCATTAGAGCTCTCGTTTAGCTCATAATAATTTCGTACTATGTATTAGTTTGAATATTATAGAGCCTTTCCTAATTCTGTATTTTAGGAAAATGGTTATTTCATGAGGCCATTAAAGAATGTTTTTTAAAACTCAACACCTAGTCTCAGTGCCTGTCCAGGTTTCTTCTGTACGTTTTCATCCTCCTTTTGTCATAGCAAAATAATCTTTTATATTTAGAAAGGAGAAGATTAACAATTGACATAAAAGAAAATTAAATTCCAGATGTCAATTCATGTTGTGTTGGATTTGAGTGGTGGGTTTTCTGATTATGATGTGGGCCAGTATGTAGTTGTTTATACTGCTTCTTTTGCATACTCGGCATCTTCTGCTGATCTACTGGTAATTTGGATCCAACAAAGGAAACAAGGCCAACTAATTTAATAGTACACTCTTTCCTAGAGATGCTTTCAAACACAGATTGAAAAGAAATCACCCTAAAGAATGACGAAATGCAGACAGCAATTGGATGTATTACATGCTGCTTTAATTGTGAGGTGGAACTAACCCACATGGGGAAGCCCCATCAGGAAAAAAAGAAACAGCTTCTGGGCTGCCAGCCCCCTTTCTCCAGTTCAAGGTGGATCTTGCATGCGACTCATTTGTTTGCATGTTTCCCAAGGAGAACATGAGGCCCCAGAAGGGAAATCGGCTTAAGTAATGGAGTATACACACACCACCAGGGATTTTTCCAATTGTCTTGGATACAACAGCTTTCCTATGACTAGCTAGTATTTTTTCATTGATGTCTGAATTTCCATTACTTTACACCTGAGAGGAAAGAGGTTTTTTCGTCATATATAGCCACATTCACAAGTTTTTAAATATTACATTCGATTTGAAAATATGTTTTCTCTTTCATATAGATTGTTTTGATGAACTCTCCCCAAGACCTATGGACTCAAGATTTATCACCTTTGTGAATTTTTAAATCTCTGTCTTGGTCTCTCTCAGTTTCTCTTTCTCTCTCTCTCTCTTTCTCTCTCTCTCTCTCTCTCTCATGCGCACACTCAAGTTATATTACCCTTTCAGTTGATGTTCGGGCAATTCATTTTGATTTTAGGTCTGAGATGTTACTTTAGGCAGTAGAACAATTTAAACTGTGAATATTTGTTCTTTTTCATTTTGTGTAGAGTGACCCTGTAATTGGGGGAGAGTAGCATACATTCCCAAATGAAGCTGAGTAGAGGAAGGAACTGTTGACTTTCCAATTTCTTATTTGTATCCCATGCTATTGCTGTGTAGTTCTGAAAAGGACTTATCAGGCAGGTCACTGACTAATATAGTATAATTATCACAGACAGACACTTTTTTTATTACTTCAAAGTTTTACAGGGTACAAATATTTTTGGTTACATGGTTAGCTTTTATAAAGCTTGGGTTGTGGTTGCAAGTGTTCCCATCACACAGGTAGTGTTTGATGTACGTGTTAGGTAGGTTTTCACATATCCCCTTCTTTCCCTTCCCTATTTGTTGGTTCTGTTAAGCTTTACTTCCCTTTAAGCACACTGGCCAATGTCAGAATGAAGAAGGTATGCTCATTGATAAGTTCCAATTTAATAGTGAGTATAATAGTATTTGTTTTTCTATTCATTAGATACTTCACTTAGGATAATAGTCTCCAATTCCATTCAAATTGTTGCAAAAGGCATTAGGGCCTCCTTCATGGGTGAGTAGTATATGTAATACTTTATATGTACCAAACTTTGTTAAACCACTCATCAAGACATGGGCATTTGAGTTGATCTCACATCTTTGCAGTTGCAAATTGTGTGTGCTGTGATAAACATTCAAGTACAGATGTCTTTTTGATGAAGTGACTTCTTTTCCTTTGAGTAAATACCCAGTATTTACTAGGATTGCTGGATCAAATGGCAGGTCAACTTTTAGTTCTTTGAGGAATCTTTACCATTATATAATGACCAAATTTGTCTATCTTTACTATTGTTGATTTAAGGTCAATTTTAGCTGATAGAAGAATGGCTACACCTAGTTTCTTGTGATTTGCATTTACATGGAATATTTTTATCCATCCCTTGTCCTTGGGTCTGTAAGAGTTATTGAGGTTAGATGGGTTTTCTAACACATCTAGTCGTAGACTTGGCTATTATCCATTCAGCCACTGAGACTCTTAAAGGGGAGAATCAAACTATTTACATAATTGATAGAATGCATATGTGGGATGCTATTCTATATACATCCTGTTGGCTAGTACTTTATAGCTTTGTTTCACTTCTTGGGTTCTGAGCTTTGGTTTTTGGGTGGTTATATTATATTGGAGAATGACTGTCATGCTGATTCATATATAATGCAGTTCTGAGTATTCCCTGCACTGCAGGTTTGGTTTTGACAAATTTATCAGTGTTTGCTTGTCTGGAAAAGTCTTTATTTTCCTTTCATTTATTAAACTTAGTCCTTCCTTCCTTCCTTCCTTCCTTTCTTCCTTCCTTCCTTCCTTCCTTCCTTCCTTCTCCCTCCCTCCCTCCCTCCCTCCCTCCCTCCTTCCCTCCCTCCCTCCATCCCTCCCTTCCTTCCTTTCTTTTTTGAGACAGAGTCTCAAGCTGTCACCCTAGGTAGAGTTCTGTGGCGTCACAGCTCACAGCAACCTCAGACTCTTGGGCTCAAGAGATTATCTTGCCTCAGCCTCCCAAGTAGCTGGGATTATAGGCACCCGCTACAATGCCCAGCTATTTTTTTGTTGTTGTAGTTGTCATAGTTGTTTGGCAGGCCTGGGCTGGGTTCAAACCCGCCAGCTCCAATGTATGTGGCTGATGCCCTATCCTCGAAGTTACAGGTGCTGAGCCCCATTTGACTCTTTTAAGTCTCTCAGCTCTAGATCCTGTGAATTCAAATAGTCTGCTCACCATGGACACCTCTGTGCCTGAAATGACATCTTGTTAGGTGTCCACCATTGTACTGAGATGGGAAGATAGAGTGGAATAGGAGGGCTAATATGTTCAAGGATCATAGAAATTGCAGTTATTGCACAGTTATTTCCTCTGAGAACTTGTCCACGAACCTGAAATTTTTAGTTTTTGAGTTTTTTCTCTCCAGAAATTTATCATCTGAAGGAAAAGCATATTCATGTTTAAAGTTCTTAAAGAATGTAAATTAAATTGCTTCATTATCTAGAAATGATGAAGCATGTCATGTATCTCAGGGCCTTGATGAAGTGCAACAAAAAAGCAGAGCATAGAATAGAAGAACCCCAAATCAGTTAGAAAAGAGGCAAGACAAAGTCCAGTTGCTGTTCACATTTTCTAAGAGCTGGGCCAATATGAAGTATATTGCAAGAAAGCAAACACATATGGCCTGATGCCCTGACATGATACTTGAGTCTTACATCATCCTAGGGGCACATTTACTACTGTGTTGTACATATCCACACTGACACGTATATTATACTGTAATTTTGCTTTTTTTGTTTTTAATTTCAGATTAATATGAGGGCACAAATGATTAGGTTACAACATTTGCATTTGTTAGATAAAGTCCCTGTTGTAATTGTGTCCCATATCCAGGAGGTGTGCCATGTACCCGCACACTGGTCCTCCCTCTTTCTCTCGCCCCCATGCCCAATGTACTGTAATTTTGAATAGTTAGGGTTTTATTTTCATCTTCTTTATATCTCTGTATAACCTTGTAAATATTCTTTAAAAATTTAATACATTGAATTATAATGATGCTCTGTAAAATAGAAACCATTTGCTATATTTTCAGTATGTTGAAATTAGGACTTAATATTTGCATTAGGCATTAAAAAAAAACTCAACTAAATGGAATAAATCATGATGATCAGTCTATGATTTTAAAAAATGGAAGAAGATCAAATATTGCAATAAAATAATTATCTTATGTATATTATAAAATATTTTGACATTGTTAGATATTTTTGTAACTTAGGGTTTCTAATTAGATTTCATTTCAAGAAAGTTGGATATATGGGTAATTTAATATTTTTTGTGGCTTATGGGATTTTAAATGATAGTGTTAAGTATGGAACATACTATTTAAAGTATTTATTACTCATGTACAACTTTGGTTTATCTGCCAGTGTGTCATAGTTTTTAGTGTTGAGTTTACCAATGTATAGTTACATTAATCAAATAGTATGTATACATTTTTGGATAGCAGTACTCTTAATTGTAATGCCAGAGTAAGACAAAAATGAATTCAAGTATGTATCATTGCTACCTCTTACTATGTGTCTGTTAGTCCAATTCACTTAATTTCTCTGACTCTTTATGTCTTTATTTGTGAAATAAGGGTAATAATATCTATTTGGTAGGGGTGGAGTGAGGATTAAGTTACCTAATGAATATAGTAAGCACTCAATAAATGATAATTATTCCATTCTGTTGTTTGATTTATAGTCTCTTTTCTGTTATATTCCATTCTATTATGGAATGATATCATTTTACAATGGAATGGTTATTAAAAGTATCTGAGACACAAGTAATTATTTTCAGGATGAGAAACCTAGGCTATAGAGGTGTTAAACACGTTCCTAGGAGGCAGAAAAGTAATACAGCTGTTCTGATAAGAAATTGCATCAACAATGGGGGCCCATTGCCAATGACTTTTTTTTTAGAGACAGAGTCTCACTTTATCACCCTCAGTAGAGTGCTGTGACATCAGAGCTCACAGCAACCTCCAACTCCTGGGCTTAGGTGATTCTCTTGCCTCAACCTCCCAAGTAGCTGGGAATACAGACGCCTGCCACAATGCCCGGCTATTTTTCTTTTTCTTTTCTGTTGTTGCAGTTTGGCCAGGGCCAGGTTTGAACCCGCCACCCTTGGTATATTGGAGCCGGCACCCTACTCACTGAGCCACAGGCGCCTCCCACTAATGACTTTTTTTCATTAACATCTTATAGGCCTTAAGAGATGCTGGACAGTCCTTAAAGTAAGTTGACTTACACCTTAAAAATCTGTAAGATGTTTGTTGTGCTTTGTCACACATGAAATTGAACCATATATATTATATAACCTATGAGTTTCTGGACATACATGGTACCTAATGACTCTAAACATTGGGAAAAAGAACATGTGATCTCACGTATGTAGACACTGGTAGGAGGGGTTGATGATAAAAGGGTCGTTTCTTAGTTAAAGCACCAGTAATTCTCCTGAGTAGTACCTGGAACATACTGAGTCCAATAGTGTGTACTTTTTACCAACTCACTTTAAAAGAAAATACTGTAATTTTTTTTATCTACTTAAATTCTAAAGAGCTTCAGAAGGGAATAGATGAAATATTAAGGGATACTTTCGAGACGTTTGCCATGGCACAGAGAATATGAACTGCTTCCGGCCTGGGATGCCAGGACAACAGGCTAAACGTAGATCAGCTGCTGGCAGCAGGGTCCTGTTCATTGTATCATTGCTGTGTAAGGCATTTTCCCATTGGTGTTTTTATTGCAGAAAGTGAATATATTCAAACTAGAATATAAATCTTCGATGGTCCTACTGACAAGATTTGGAGGAATCTCCTTTTGTAAAGATTAAATACCCCGAGGTAACAAAATATTTTTAGGATGATTTTATGGTTACTATAGTGTAATGTTTCGAATATATTAATTTATCAACTTTAGCACATGAAGCTGTCTTCTATCATGTTACTTATTTCTAAGAAGATTTTCAGTGGCAAAAACAGAAACCTGGTAATCATGGGCTCATTATGTTATATGCTAATTGAGGTTTTTACAAACTTGGGTTCACCTAATCATAATATCACTTTGATTATATTTGGTATATAACTCTGTGCATCCATGCATTTGTTCAGCATCAACCTCCTTTGAGATAATGAGGTATAGTGGAAAGTTCACAAGCACCGTGTGATGGTTGGATGGCTAAGTTTCTTGTTGTTTAAAAGTTTAGTTTCCTCAAAACTAAAAGTTTGTTTATAAGAAACGAAAAAAAATACAGGATTACAGATGGAAGGGATTAAGTAATATATGTAAAAGTACTTGGAATAGATTTTAAATTAAAGTCAACCTTCAGTTAGTATTAGTCTCCCTTCTCTTTTTTTCTTTTTTCTTTTTATTAAATTATAGCTGTGTACATTAATGTAATCGTGGGGCACCATACCCTGGTTTTATAGACTGTTTGACACATTTTCATCACACTGGTTAACATAGCCTTCCTGGCATTTTCTTAGTTATTGTGTTAAGATATTTATATTCTACATTTAGTTAGTTTCACATGTACCCTTTTAAGATGCACCCTTTCTCTTTAGTACCTGATTAATGTTTACCAAGCTTTGTTAGCAAACTTATTCACTCTTTAGAGAAAGAATAGTACTCGCAGGGCCCCCTCTCTGGTGGTATTTCTTGTTTTGCTTTTTCACAGAAGATCAAACACAGCTTTTGTGTGGTGTTTTATATAAACAAGTGAAGTGGCTTTCTCAAATATTTGAAATGGGCACTAGATTGGTTATCACAGCTCAATTTACAGTCACCAAGATGTGGACACAACCTAAATGCCCACCAACCCAGGAATGGCTTAACAAACTGTGATATATGTACACCATGGAATACTATGCAGCCATAAAAAGATGGAGACTTTCCATCTTTTATATTAACCTGGATATTTTATATCTTTGAATGTGTTTTGCATTAGGCATTTTAACAAACTCAACTTAAAAAAAGATATTTGAATGTATGAAATACATTTTTCTTAGTACAGTATCACAAGAATGGAAAAGCAAATATCTAATGTTGTCCAAACTAATATGAAGCCAGTAGATGATCTAATACATGTCCACATACGTAAAAAACTGAGTTCAATTCAAGTTGGGGGAGGGGGCGTGAGAGAGAAGGGAGAAGAGATTGTTGCGCTCCCACTTAATGGACACCGTGTAAGGGTATATGGCTCACCTTTTGGGTCCAAGACACAACTACAGGAGGCACTCTACCTAAGATATGTAAATATCGTAATCTAGCTAGTTAGGGACTAGCAAATTAGGGACTTGCATATTTGCCTAAAGGAAAAAAGAATCCCCAAGACTTGACTTCTTCAGACAGTCTCAGAGAAGACTGTAGGCATTGTATATGACTGAGGATCGAGGGCTGCTTCCTCAGGGCCTTCCCACCAGTAGCTACTATTGTGTATTCTGTTAATAAGCACATTAAAATGTTACTTGTAAAACAACCTATTTTTCTAATGGTTTCGATAAAGTCTGTTGTTGTCCCCTAGTCACCATTGCTTTCATAATGGTGAGTTGATAGGTTTACAGACTCATGTATTGTGTTTCATTTGTGTAAGTTTTCTTTCTTCTGAATTAGTATTATCCCTGCTTCCTTGGTCTCCTCAGTTTTTGTTCTGTTTTGATCAGAATAGAAAGAGTTTGTCACATCATTTCAACTTCCGTATCTGGTGAATGCTCAACTTGGTTTTGTTTCAAAATTTTACATGCAATGAATTTTGTTTGATTCATTTCCTTTTCAGAGCCTATTCTTCTTACGTTGGTAGAATCAAATCTCCTTTTTTGGGGAGGGGTAGATCCTCTCTCCCGTGAGCCTTTAGTGCACTCAGTTTATGTTGCTATTGTAATGTATACCTCTTTGTGTAGCAGTGACCTGTTTGTGTGTCTGCATATCCAGTAAGCTATGAGTTCCCTAAGCCTAGGAACTCCATCTTATGTCTTACTCACCTTTGCACCCAGCACATACAGTTGGCACATAATAAACCCTAAATGATTTATTTAAGGAGATTTGTTCTGACATTTGTTTAGGGTTGTATCTGTCAGGTTTGGAGCTTCATTTATCACGTATTTACTTACAATTGGCATGTGTAGTTACATTTTTTTTCCTAGTACTGATTTTCTTAATTTCCTTTAACATGCTATCCTATTTGAATAGCTTCTAGATTAGCCAAAGGGTTATGTATTTTCACTAATTAGTAAAGGTATTAAAAGGAGAGCCCTTTGGGACTCCTTGATCTACCCACGTTTGCTTTTAGCTCCTAGGGAATTCTATTCTAGAGTTTTCTATCTGTTATTGTTTTTTATTTGTCACCATCTAGATGTGTCTAAATTCAGTTCTGTAATTACACTCCCAGTGGTATTATAGTGCTGGCTATGTACACAGGTTATGAAGATGGTTAAGGCACCCAGCCAGTGGGAGGGAGAGTAAACAACGCCCTGTGACAGACACACGCAGAGGCTGCCCTGGGAACTTAGAGGAGCAGCTCCTACACACCAGTGGGGCAGGGGCCTGGGTGGTGGGCAGGGAAGGCTCCAGGGAGGAGCAGTTCCTGGGAAGAGACCTAAGCAGTACATGGAGATTAGTAGGCAAAGAGGAGACAGGGATTTTCTGGCAGAGGAGAGGCAAGGACTAAGGCACAGAGCTTGAAGAACAGTGTGCTCCGAGTGCAGGGTTCCTGGAGCCAGGGAATGTAGAGTAGAAATGTCTGAACTCTCAGCAGATTCAGCACTCACCTCAGTGGTCTTGGAGGCCCTAATATTAGGTGTCCAGATTTTGTTCTATCAGTTGAAGGAAGCAGCTTCTATATGAATACTTTTCCTACTTGTGTTAACTTCCAGGTAAGGTTCCTATAGTAGGGGTGGTTAAGAGCATATAGTTTAGAGTCAAAATATTAGTTTGATTTCTGGTTCTGCCAGTTAATTGTTGTGTGATCTTGAGGAACTGCACCCAGCTTCTCCATCACTAGTATGGAGATAATAACAGTATCTACTTTATTAAAATTGTTACAGAGGTTAAAGGAGGTAATGTTCTATAATGCATAGAACAGCAGCTGGCATACAATGAGTGTTTTGTGTTTGTTAAATTAAAATAGGTTGCCGTGGTTAAATGGACAGTTACATTCTTATAAGACTTTGCTAGAGCCCAAAGATCAGTTAGCATCTTGCAGATTGCCAAATGGTTTCTCTTCAAAATCGGTTTGTTTTTGAAATTAAGTTTGTGAGGTGGTCTGCCTTTGTGTTTTTGATTTAAAAAATTCTCCGTTCTTCTAAAACTCAAGTGGTATGGGTTTGCTCCGAAATTATAAGCTTTGGACTTCAGGATGCAGGGAGTATTGGAAGTGAGGACTGAACACGATTGAAAGCTGCTGCTGATGGTGTTAACTCAAGCCTTTCCCTCTGCCATAGAGGGAGGGTTGAGAGGAGAGGTCTACACAGATGTGTCCTGAGGTTCTCAAGCCAGTCTACTAATGTAGATCAATGTAGAACAGACTACTTTTTGTTACTTTGATTCTGGAAATAATTACCCCACACCCTCACATCCCCATGCATATTATAACATCCAAAGGTTTTGGGATAGATTAATCTGTTCTTCTCAGGCAGTTATTTCAAGGTGTCCTCCTGTTAACAAAATTTGTTTGGCCTTCATAGCCCCTAGTTGAATTAGTTGGAATATTACATGAATACTAACTTCCAGGGACCTCAAGGAGTTGCCAGTGTTTTTCATTTGAATATTCTGGAATTTTTGTGCCAGCAGTCTTCTAACAACTCATTGAACATTTCCCTGAAACTCTCTTTGGTTATTAGCTGGTGATACAGACTAGAATATTGGTGGCATGTAAAAGTAAGATTTATTTTCATTTATTTTTTAAAATTTGAATCTGAGATAACAATGACCAATATTTTAATATATCTCATGTCATATTTCAAACTACCCTAGTTTGGAGAGTTGGAGCACTTTATTCATTTATTTACTTTCTTAACTTATTTTTATTAAAGGGTACAAAATATTAAGAGGGCATAATACTCTATAGTGCTGAAGTCAGGGCTTTCAGTGTGCCTGCCACCAGAATAGTTTTTAATGCACCAAATAAGTAAGTTTTTATCCCTCACTCCCTTCCACCCTCCTTTCCTCTTGGTTTCCAACATCCTTTGTGTCTTTTTATATCCATCTGTGCCCACTGTTTACTTATCAGCTCATTAGTGAGAACATGGGCTATTCATTTTCCATTTCTGAGATACTTCACTTAAGATAATGGTCTCCAATTCCATACAAGTTCTGTGAATGGCATCATTTCATTCCTTCTTATGGCTGAATGGCTCTCTGTGGTGTGTGTGTGTGTATACACACACATATTTTCTATATTCATGTATTTGTAGACACTTAGGGTGGTTCCATCTATATCTTTGCAATTGTGAATTGTGCTGAGATAAACATTCAAGTACAGGTGTCTTTTTGACAAAACATATATATATATATATTTAAGGTGGAGCATCACTCTCCTGCCCAAGCTAGAAAGCCTAGTTCACAGCAACCTCAAACTCTAGGGTTCAGGTGATCCTCAAGAATCAGCCTCCTAAGTAGGTAGGAGTAGCTTAGGTATCCACCATAATGCCTGGCTAAACAGGGTCTTGCTTTTGCTCAGGCTAGTCTTGAACTCCTTAGCTCAAGGGATCCACCTGCCTCAGCCTCCCAGAGTGCTGGGATTACAAGCATGATCCATTGCACCTGGCAAGATAAAATAATCTTTTTCCCTTTGGGTAATACCCAGTAGGCAGGAGTCCTCAAACTTTTTAAACGGGACTGATTCACTATCCCTCAGACCATTGGAGGACCGGACTATAGTTAAAAAAACAAACAAAAAAAAAACTATGAACAAATTCCTGTGCATACTGCACATATCTTATTTTGAAGTAAAAAAACAAAACGGGAACAAATACAATCACACCACCTCATATGGCCCGTGGGCCGTAGTTTGAGGACCCCTGCGAGTAGAGGGATTGCTAGATTGAGGAGTAGGTCTACGTCTAGCTCTGAGCAATTCCATTCTATTTCCATAGAAACAATGTGCCTGCTTATCTTTTTTTCTACATCCATGGCACCATTTGTTGTTTTTGACTATTTATTAATGGCCAGTCTAACAGGGGTAAGATGGTATCTCACTGTGATTTTAGTTTGCATTTCTCTGATGATAAGTGATATTGAACATTTTTTTTAAGTGTATGTTGTCCGTTTGTTTTTTTTTTTTTTTTGAAAAAAGTTCTGTTCATGTGTTTTGCCCAGTTTTTGACGAGATTGTTTTGTTTTGTTTTTTCTTTATCTTGCTATTTTTTAAAATTCTTTATAAATTCTGGAAATTAGTCCTTTGATGGATGCTTAGTTGGCAAATATTTTCTCCCATTCTGTAGGTTGTGGGAGATTAACGTTTACTCTCCCATTCTGTAGATTGTGTAAATTTACGTTTACTCTGTTAATTATTTCCTTTGGTGTGCAGAAGCTTTTTAATACAATTAAGTCCCATTTATTATTGTTTTTTGTTGTTATTGCTGCTATATTTGCCTTTAGGGTTGTACCATAAATTCTTTGTCTATAATCATGTTTAAAAAAATTTTTTCCCATGTTTTCTTCTAGAATTTTTGTGTTTTCAGCCTTATAGTTAAGTCTTTAATCTATCTTGAATTAATTTTTGCATGTTGTGAAAGATGTGGGTCCTGTTTCATTCGTCTGCATGTGGGTATCCAGTTTTCCCAGCGCTATTTATTGACTAAGGCATCCTTTCTCCAGTGTCTGTTTTTGTCGGCTTTGTGGAAGAACAGTTGGTCATAGCCACATAGTTTTCCGTTTGGATTCTCTCTTCTATTCCACTGGTCTACATTTCTAATGTTGTAGCAGGGCGAGTGCCATGCTATAAAAGTGTAGCATGGCATACTTTTGGATACTATGGTCTTGTGATATAATTTGAAATCAGGTAATGCATTGCCTCCAGATTTTGTTCTTTTTGCTTAAGATTGCTTTGGCTACGCAGGCTCTTTTGGGCTGTAAATGAAGATTATGATTTTTTTTTCTAGTTCTGTGTAGTAACAGTATTTTGATGGGAATTGCATTGAATCTGAAAATTGCTTTAGGTAGAAAGTACATTTTAACAATGTTGATACTATTAATCCCTGCGTGTGGGGTGTTTTTCCAACCTTTTGTATCTTCTGTGATTTATTTCCTGAGTGTTTTGTAGTTCTCCTTCTAGAGACCTTTCACCTCTCTGGTCAAGTATATTTCTAGGTATTTATTTTCTTTGTAGCTGATGTCAAAGAGTCTTTTATCTGACTCTCAGCTTGAGGATTACTAGTCTATAGAACTGCTGATTTCTGTACATTGATTTTTTTTAACCTGAGACTTTGCTGAATTTATTAGTTGTAGGAGTCTTTTGCTGGAGTATTTAGGGTTTTGTAGATACAGGATCATATTGTCAGCAAATAGGCATAGTTTGACACTCTCTTTCCTTATTTGGATGTCCTTCGTTTCTTTATCCTACCTAGAACTTCTAGTACTATGTTGAATGGAAGTGGTGACAGTGGACACCTTGTAGTGGTGGTTAGTGGGAATGCTTTCAACTTTTCCCCATTCAGTATGAATTTGTCATATATGATTCTATAATTTTAAGATATATTTCTTCTCTGCCTAGTTTGTTGAGGGTTTTCAGCATGAAAGAGTGATGGATTTTATGGACTGCTTTTTCTGCATCTCTTGAGATGATGGTATGGTCTTTGTTTTTGCTTCTATTTACATGGTGGTTCACATTTGTTGATTTGTATATGGGTGGGAAGAATTCTCTTTAACTCATGCCATAGAAAAATTTTATGAAACCTTGCATCTATGGGATAAAAACCACTTGATCCTGAAGAATTATCTTTTGGATGTGCCGCTAAATTTGGTTTTCTAGTATGTGGGTAATTACAAAAGTTTTGAGATATATGAAAATCAAGAAACATAAGATCCACAGAGATGGAAACAAATGAAGCCCTCCTAGCGACATCTACAAGCTGAGCAAGTTGAAATTCGAATCAGAAAGGACACTGCTGACTTTGTTTCTTGGAAGCAAAGTCAGCACACATTCTGCCTCAAAACTTTCATAGTGATCTACATATCTTGTTAAAGATTTTTACATGAGTGTTTGTAAGGGTATTGGTCTGTAGTTTTCACTTTTTGTTGTGTCTTTTCCTGGCTGTAGTATCAAGTTGATACTGGCTTCACAGGATGAGTTAGAGAGGATTCCCTTTCTCCATCTTAGGGAGAATTTCTGTAGAACAGGTGCCCGTTCTTTGTATGTCTGGTGGAATTTGGCTGTGAATTCATTTGGGACATGGCTTTTATTTGTAGGGGACTATCTCAAGTTCACTGCTAGTTATGGTCTGTTCAGGATTTCTGTTTCATCACAATTCAATGTTGGGAGGCTGTGTGTGTGTGTGTGTGTGTGTTTAATGTTAAATCATAGCTGTGTTCATTTGTGCAATCAAGGGGTACAATGTGCTGGTTTCATATACAATCTGAAATATTCTCATCAAAATGTTCAACGTAACCTTCATGGCATTTTCTTAGTTTTTATATGTAGACATTTGTATTCTGCATTTAATAGGTTTTGCCTGTACCCATTCTAAGATGTACCATAGTGTGGCCCCACCCATTACCCTCCCTTCATCCTAATATCCCCCCCTCCCTTGACCCTTTCCCCATATTCTTGAGCTATAGCTGGATTATAGTCTTCATATGAAAGCTATAAATTAGCTTCATAGTAGGGCTGAGTACATTGGACCCTTTTTCTTCCCATTCTTGAGATACTTTGCTAAGAAGAATATGTTCCAGCTCCATCCATGTAGACATGAAAGAGTTAAAGTCTCCATCTTTCTTTAAGGCTGCATAATATTCCATGATATACATGTACCACAATTTGCTAGTCCATTCGTGGGTTGATGGGCACTTGGGCTTCTTCCATGACTTAGCGATTATGAATTGGGCTGCAATAAACATTCTGGTACAGATATCTTTGTTATATTGTGATTTTTAGTCTTCTGGTTATAAACCTAGTAGAGGAATTACAGGATCGAATGGCAGGTCTATTTTTAGATCTCTAAGTATTCTCCAAACATCCTTCCAGAAGGAATGTATTAGTGTGCATTCCCACCAGCAGTGTAGAAGTGTGCCCTTTTCTCCACATCCATGCCAACATCTCTGGTTTGGGGATTTTGTTATGTGGGCTGTTCTTACTGGAGTTAGGTGATATCTCAAAGTAGTTTTGATTTGCATTTCTCTGATGATTAAGGATGATGAGCTTCTTTTCATGCGTCTGTAGATCGTGCGTCTGTCTTCTTTAGAGAAGTTTCGATTCAAGTCCTTTGCCCTGAGATGGGATCACTTGTTCTTTTCTTGCTAATATGTTTGAGTTCTTTGTGGATTCTGGTTATTAAACCTTTATCAGAGGTATAACCTGTAAATATTTTCTCCCATTATGATGGCTGTATGCTTGCTTTACTTACCATGTTCTTGGCTGTACAGAAGCTTTTTAGTTTGATCGGGTTTCAGTAATGTATTTTTCATACTGCTTCAATTGCCTGGGGAGTCCTGAAGGAATCACCCAGGCCAATTCCTTCAAGACTTTTCCCTGTACTTTCTTCAAGTATTTTTATAGTTTCAAGTCTTAAGTTTAAATCTTTTATCCAGAGAGAGTCTATCTTTGTTAATGGTGAAAGGTGTGGGTCCAGTTTCAGTCTTTTACAGTTCGCCAGCCAGTTCACCCAGCACCATTTGTTAAATCGGGAATCTTTTCCCCACTGAATGTTTTTAATTGGCTTGTCAAAGATCAGATAACGGTAAGTAGCTGGATTCATCTCTTGATTTAATATTCTGTTCCAGACATCTACTTCTCTGTTTTTGTACCAGTACCATGCTGTTTTGATCACTATCGATTTATAATACAGTCGCAGGTCTGGTAGCGTGATTCCCCCTGCATTGTTTTTATTTCTGAGTAATGTTTTGGCTATTTGAGATTTTTTTCTGATTCTGTATAAAATGAAGTATTATTTTTTCAAGATCTTTAAAATATGACAATGGAGCTTTGATAGGAATTGCATGAAAATTATATATTGCTTTGGGTAGTATACACATTTTAACGATGTTGATTCTTCCCAGCCATGAGTGTGGTATGTTTTTCCATTTGTTGACATCTTCAGCTATTTCTTTTCTTAAAGTTTCATAGTTCTCTTTATAGAGATCTTTCATGTCCTTTGTTAGATAAACTCCCAAATACTTCATCTTCTTTGGCACCACTGTGAAAGGAATAGAGTCCTTGACTGTTTTTTCGGCTTGGCTATTATTGGTATATATAAAGGCTACAGATTTATGGGTGTTGATTTTGTAGCCTGAGACGATGCTGTATTCCTTGATCACTTCTAAAAGTTTTGTAGTAGAATCCCTAGTGTTTTCCAGATATACGATCATATCATCTGTGAAGAATGAAAGTTTGATCTCTTCTGACCCTATGTGGAGACCCTTGATCGCCATTTCTTCCCTAATTGTGATGGCTAAAACTTCCATTACAATGTTAAAGAGCAATGGAGACAATGGGCAGCCTTGTCTGGTTCCTGATCTGAGTGGAAATGATTTCAATTTAACTACATTCAATATGATATTGGCTGTGGGTTTGCTGTAGATGGCCTCTATTAAGAAGACCATCTTAAGGTTTAAGAAACATCCCTTCTATACCAATTTTCCTAAGTGTTCTGATCATGAAGGGATGGTGGATATTATTAAAAGCTCTTTCTCCATCAATTGAGAGAATCATATAATCTTTATTTTTTAGTTTATTTATGTGCGGAATTACATTTATAGATTTACAAATATTGAACCAGCCTTGAGACCCTGGGATAAATCCCACTTGGTCATGGTGTATAATTTTTTTTATGTGTTGTTAGATTCTGTTTGTTAGGATCTTATTGAGTATTTTTGCATCAATATTCATTAGTGACATAGGTCTATAATTTTCTTTTCTTGTTGGGTCTTTCCCTGGTTTAGGGATCAAGATGATGTTTCCTGCGTAGAATGTGTTGGTTAGTATTCCTTCTTTTTCCATATTTTGAAAGAGGTTTAGTAATATAGGTACTAGTTCTTCTTTAAAGGTTTGGTAGAATTCTGATGTAAAGCTATCTGGTCCTGGGCTTTTCTTTTTAGGGAGATTTTGTATAGTTGATGCGATTTCAGAACTTGATATAGGCCTGTTCAACATTTCCACTTCATTCTGGCTAAGTCTTGGTAGGTGGTGTACTTCCAAGTATTGGTCAATTTCTTTCAGATTTTCATATTTCTAAGAGTAAAGTTTCTTGTAATATTTGTTAAGGATTTTTTGAATTTCTGAGGGGTCTGTTATTTCATCTTTACCATTTCTGATTGGTGAAATTAGAGATTTTACTCTCATTTTCCTGGTTAGGTTGGCCAAAGTTTTATCTATTTTATTGGTATTTTCAAAAAACCAACTTTTGGATTTATTGATCTGTTGTATAATTCTTTTGTTTTCAATTTCATTTAATTCTGCTCTGATTTTACTTATTTCTTCTGCTGGGTTTGGGTTTGGTATGTTCTTCCTTCTCCAGTTGCTTGAGATGTCCCATTAAGTTATTAACTTCCTCTCTTTCCGTTTTCTTGAGGAAGGCTTGCAGTGCTATAAATTTTTCTCTTAGGACTACATTTGCAGTATCCCAGAGGTTCTGATAATTCATGTCTTCATTGTTGTTTTGTTCCAAAATTTTGGTGATTTCCTTCTTAATCTTGTCTATAACCCATCTGTCCTTCAGCATAAGGTTGTTTAGCTTCCATGTTTTTGTTTGGGTATGCAGATTCCGGTAGTTATTGATTTCAACTTTATTCCATGATGCTCTGAGAAGATGTAAGGAATAATTTGTATCGTTTTTTTAATTTGTGGAGATTAGATTTGTGGCCTAGGATGTGGTCGATTTTGGAGTATGTTCCGTGGGCTG
>CAUYPK010030698.1:0-15838 GCA_963574355.1 Loris lydekkerianus
TATGCCTGGGGGATGTCTTATTCGGGTTGAGTCATGCTGGGGTTCTGAAACTGTCTGCTATCTGAATTTCAGAATCTCTTGGCATGTCTGGAAAATTCTCTTTCATAATTTCATGGAGAAGGGCCTCTGTGCCTTGTGAAGCCACTTCATTACTTTCAGGGATTCCAATGAGGCAGATATTAGCCTTCTTCGAATTATCCCAGAGCTCTCTGAGAGAATGATCCGTTTTTGTTGTCCATTTATCTTCCTCTTTGAGAGTTTGGGAGCGTTCAAAAGCTTTGTCTTCAATGTCAGAAATCCTTTCTTCTGCTTGCTCCACTCTGTTACTGAGGGATTCTACTGTATTTTTCAGATCTTTGAGGACTGCAAATGCTTGCTTCAGTGCATCAAAATATTTGGTGGTTTTCTCTTTAAATATGTTAAATTATTGAGACAACTTTTGAATTTCTCCTCAAATTTCTAATTCCAACTTTAGAATTGCTCCTCGAATTTCTAATTCCAAATTTTCCTCCATTCTATTAATCTTGTTTGGAATCCAAATTCTGAATTCGATTTCTGACATCTTGGCCAGCTGTTTATGAATGGGATCTTCAGTTACATCTGCCATATCTTTTCGGGGGGGGGGGGAGTTGATCTATTCTGCTTATTCATGTTACCAGAGTTTTTCCACTGATTCTGCCCCATGATTATTTTACACCTTTTGACTTTTCCCCTGCAGCTTTGTCGAGGACCCATACAGTGCTAAGACCTAAGAAACTGGGGACCTGTTTGGTGTGGTGGGGCTAAGTGGCTCTGTCTTGTTTTCAGCTGGTCTCTGTCCGACTCTAGCGAAACAGTTATTCTGGGTTGAAGTCTCAGCTGTGGAGAAATACCAGCAATTAAGTCACCCCACCACCCACAGGTAACAGTTAGAAAAGAAAAATCAAACCTTCCTACAACCACACACCCAGGGCACCACTTGAATAGTCCTCAGGCAATTGGCTCAGTTCAAATGGTCCAAATCAATTGTCTCAGTCAGCACCTGTCTCAGGTGGGAGAGTTTAAAAGGTCTCTGGCAACTAGATCGCAGGGGTCCACTGGCAACTCAAATACGACTTGCTCTGGTGCTCTGTGAAATCAGGAGGACCCACCCAGCAAATAGATTAGTCTGGGAAAGTTGATGCCTCCTTCCCCACCTTGCACCTCTGTCACACCCAGTCACTGATAACCCTGCAGGGCTGCCACCCAGTTGCCTCCAATGAGCAGATACTCCAGGGGGTTGTACCTGCCTGAATCATGAGGAAATCTGTGTCTGCTCAGCCAGGCCACTGCTCTCTGTCTCTATCCAGCATGGGGAGGTAAGGCCTGACAACCTCGGGAGCTTGATGGATTCTGGGGGGTGTTCACTCAGGTCCAGCCCCACCGCTGATTGATGTTTCTGACAGAACAGAACAACTTTGCGGGAATTTGTTTCTGTTCCTGCTAAATTCCCCTGCAGACGAGAAGCTGTTTTGAGTTCCCAGAGCCTGTGCCTCAGGCCCTGTCTTTGGTCCTGCAGGTTTGTATTCGGTTAGCTATCAGTTCTAGCTTCCTGCCTTCCTTTGTATATAGGCTGATGATCCTCTGAGGGCCGGGTGCATCTTAGCCTCAATAAAGCGATCCTCTCGGTCAGCCCCTCCCCAGGAATCTCCTGGCTCTGTGTGTGTGGTTTCTAGTCCCCGTGCCTCACCCAGGCCAGTACCGCCTCAGGCAAACCCTTTACTCAGAGGGTCTGCGTTTCTGTCCCAGATCTGTTCCGCAGTGGTTGCCACATGAGAAGATGCCTGGCCTCTGGTTGCCCAGAGAGACAGGGGGTGTGACTTCGCAGTATCCGGGAGTGAGCCCTATTGTTGCCAAAAATGGCTGCTGCTCTGTGCCTCGGGGCACCACCACTCCGGCGTGGTTCCCTCTCAGCCAACCATCCTCTCCTCACTCCCATGCCGCAGAATCAGCACTGACCAGCTGCAGTCCAGGCCCTTTTGTTTGTATCCTTGGGGTCGCAGCTCGCCTCAGCAGGGTTGATGTGTGTTCTTGAACCTTCTCTCTTGGTGCAGCTCTAATCCACCAGGTTACTTGCTAAATTTCTGTCCTTCAACTCTCCTTCTGGACAGGAGCCTCTTAAGGTCAGAGACTGGAGATTCAGTAGACAGTCGACCAGGTTCGGTCCAGCCGTACCCTGCCCGCTGTGCCAGATGTTGCTGTCCACTCACAAATTAAAATTTCTAAAGAGAAAATCTATGGTAGTTAAGAAATAGAATCAATTATCATTATTCACCTGTCCCACTATTGACTCTTCTAATAACTTGAACGTATGAAAGTTACTAAGATTGTTTCATTGCCTATATATTTACTTTTCAAGTCATTTACTTCAATCCTTAGAAAGTATTTTGTAATATAATTTGTATGAAAAACTAAAGCTCTCAGATAGTTATAGAATTTTTTACTTTAATGGATAAGTGAGGAATGAATTGTTTCTGATAAAAGAAATGACACATTTTAATAATTGGTCCCATGGGTTCTGCTTACTTGGTTATATACTGTATATACTCGAGTATATACGGTACATAGAATTTATTCATAGCTTTCATATGTAGAATTTTTTAAAGTAGAAGAATAAGAAAACTAAATAATTGTGTTTGGCTCTTATGACGTTTGACAGGGTATTCTTTCCTGAACAGATAGCCCAAAAGCTTCTGAAAACTTTGACAAGGGTCTAAGACTTCTAAAAGAAACCAAAGTCTAATATCTTACTAATGTAATGCCTTACATGCACACAGCAAAATAGATCATTTGGGGGAAGAAGACTGCTTTCTTTATGACAGCTTTCATTTCTAGGATAGATCAGAGGGGGCATAAATAATCACACAAAGGATGCTGGCAAGCATCTTCTGTGTCACTTTTAGTTTCTTGGTACCATATTTGTTAGTTTTAGAGGACTTGAGACCCTGAAACATCACCAAGTTCTGTGAAGAATGTGAATACTTTTGGTGCCTAAAAGTGTAGAGTAGCCTGAGATAATTTGCTAATGTGGCTTTTTTTGGTCTTCCTGGCAATTGATTGCATACAGGTTCTTTACAAGATTCTTGTCTGGGAGCTCTGAGAGCAGTAGAAAGTACACTTAGAAAGTGCACCAGTTGGTAGGAGCCCAATTCATATAAAAAACTTAAAAATAATGATAAGATCTTTAACCCAATTCCAGCTTAAAATATGAACTTGAGCAAATATTTCACTAGATTGTGAAAGTCACTACCAGCATACTCCACTTGCCCCATGTAAAGAATGCTCCATTATACAGAAACCCCAACATCAAAAATGGTAAAATTAGAGACTAATTGTTTATGTCCAGCAATGATCTTTGCTCATCAAATAGGTTTTTTGCTTGTTTTTTCAAATAGAAATTACCCTATTATATTTAAAATAGGAAATACAAAGCACTTAAAGTCAACTTTTCTTAGTCATTAGGTAAGTTAAACTTGAGATATGTTTGCTGTTAAATTATATTTTTGTTCACTTGTCTTGCAATGAGATTGGAAAGAACATATTTTATACCCAGTTTAAGAAGTTTATTGAATCACAATATTTCTGGTCCTATATCATATCTAGAATATAGTTCAGATTTGGTCAACTAATAAAGCCATCTCCTGTTGTTTTTACTATTTAAATTGAAAGATACAGCATATATACGAATGACTACATAAACTATAGAGATACACTTCAAAAGAATAATTACAAAGTGAATATCCATGTAATCACTATTCAGATCAGGAAATGGAATATGGCTAACAGCCCAGAAATCCCAATATGCCCTTTACCCCTAGAAATCAGCACTGACCTGACTTTTTGTGGGCAATTTCTTGTTCTTTTTCATAATTTTATCATCTGTGTGCATATTCCTAAATAAGAAGATGTCCTATTCTGGACTTCTCATAGTGGAATCATGCACTATATTTTCCTTTGCAACTTTCTTCTTTCACTCAACCTTTTATGAGAGACATTTATGTTGAAGATTTTAATACCCTAATGGCAGAACAACTAGATAGAAAGATAGCAAGTATATAGAGCTGGACAATAATATCAACCAACTTGATCTAACTGGCATCTACAGAGTATTCTACCTATAACAGCAGAATCTATATGCATTTGAAATGCCCTTGGAACATCCTTCAAGTTAGAGTACTTGACGGGTCACAATACAAATCTCAAATATAAAAGATTTGAAAGCATACGAATCTATGTGTTTACTGACGACAGTGGATTTAAATTAGAAATCAACAATAGGCATATATTTTGGAAATCTCCAAATATTTACAAATTTAACAATACACTTTTAATGGGCGCAACAGAAATTAAAAAACATTTTGAACTGAATGAAAATGCGACACATCAAAATTTATGGGATGGTCTATGAAGCTAGTGTATGATGCCCCATGATCATATTAATGTATGCAGCTATGATTTAATAAAAAAATAAAAATAAAAAATAAATAAAAATAAAATAAATAAATAAATAAAACAAAATTTATGGGATGTAGCTTAAGCAGGACTTAAAAGAAGAGTATAGCTTCAAATTCTGTGTTACCAAAAAAGAAATGTATCAAATAAACAAGCTTTCACATTAAGGAGCTAGAAAAAGAAAAGCAAATTAAGCCCACACAAGCAAAGGGGCAAAAATCATAAAGATCAGAGCACAAATGAATGAAATAGAAAATAGAAAGAAGGTAGATAATATCAGGGAAACCAAAAGCTGGTTCTTCAAAAAGATGAATAAAATAGATAAACCTTTACCTGGAACGAGCAAGAAGAAAAGAGGAGACAGATTTCCAAAATGAAGAATGACAGAAAAGACATTATTATTGACTCAGCAAAAATTAAAAGAAATATAAGGGAACACAATATTATACGCAACTTTAAACAAGTTAAACATTATAAGTAAAATGGACAATTTTTACATAAATAAAGATCAAATTTTCTTAAGCAGAAAATCTGAATAGACCTATCACTAGTTAAAAAAAAAATGAATTAGTAATTTAAATCTCTTAACAGGAACACAATTTCACATATCTCTACTGGTAAATAGTTTTTATAAAGAAATAATATGAATCCTACACAAAATCTTTCAGAAATTAGAATAAGAAGAATGCTTCCCTACTCATTCAGAAGGGCCAATACTACCTTCATACCGAACCAGACAAACATCACAGGAAAAGAAAAGTGTAAACTAGTATCTCTTGGGATACTAGTACAGATGAAAATCCTTTACCAAATGTTAACAAACTGACACCAATACTATACAGAATGGATTGTACACTGTGACCAAGTTAGCTTTATTTCAGGGATGCAAAACTGGTATAATATCCCAAAGTCAAACAATGTAATATATCATATTAATAGAATAAAAAGGCCACATGATCATTTCAATAGACCACAGGTCAAATCCTGTATGCCACCTGGTTTTATAAATAAAGTTTTTATGGAACACAACTACACCCACTCTTTTATGTATTCTTTGTATTTGCTTTCATACTACAATAGAAAAGTTAAGTAGTTGTGACAATGATCATATGGTTCACAAAGCCTAAAATATTTATTTCCTGGCCCTTTACAGAAAATGCTGACCCCCACAATAGATAAGGACAACACCTAACTTCTATTCATGATTAAAATTCCCATAAACTAGGGAACATCCTCACCTGGTATTGGGCAGCTGGAAAAAACCTTCAGCTAATGTCATACATAGTAGTGAAAGGATGGATTCTTGTACCTCTAATCAGGAAGAAGGCATGGATGTCTGTTTTCAGCTTACCCATTCAGCATATGCTAGAGGTCCTTGTAGGCATTAAGACAGGGTAAAGAAACCAAATGTGTACAGAATACAAGATGAAGAAGTAAAGCTGTCTATATATGCAGATAAAATTATCCTGTTTGTAGACAATCTGAAGGAATTCACAACCCAACTAATAGAACCAATAAATGAATCTATAAGGTTGCTGGATAAAATATTAGTGGACAGAAGTCTTCCATGTATCTCTGTACTAAAACAATGCTGTATGGACAGAGGTATGCTCAGGAGTGTGCTGTGTATTTGTAGGTTCAATTTCATGTCAAACTGGCACTCAAAATGGTAGCACCAATTTATACTTCCATCAACAGTGTTCAGAAGTTCTTGTTTTTCTACATACTCCAAAAAGGACATCTTCTGTTTTATTCTTTATTAATCTAGTAGACATGTGTATCTCCTTGTCATCAAATACATTCTTTATTCTTTTCTGCTTCCTAGGATAACCCTGGTTACTTCTTGCTTCTGGAAATATCATCTAAAGCATGAAGTTATTCCGGGGTTCCTCACCTGCATCTAGATAGACATTGGGGATTCCTTCCAACTTCACCCCCTAAACATAGGTGTATCTTATCACTGGGTCTTTCACGGTCTTGGCTGTGCCAGTCTCATCTAAGCCCTCTACTCTAATCTGCACTCAGCCATGTCCTCTTGCCAAAGCATTACTTTTATTTTTCTATCTCTTTGCCTTTGAATATACTACTTCCTATCTTCCTTTAAAATTCTACCCATGTTTCAGAAGATAGTGCCAAAACTCTCTCTTATGTCTCCAACTCCTTTACTATTTTATAGTTTTTATCCCATGCTACCTCATATATGAATATATATCTTGTTTTTAATCTTTCATTTCACTTTAAGTTTGTTGCTGTTTGCTATGTTTGCGGCTGACTGCAGTCATGGCATCACGCTGCAAATACAATACAGGTGGGGTGTGTGGAAAAGTTACTGAACCTTTCTGGACTGGAGAAACAGGAAAGAAAACCTGAGAATCCATGAACTCTGGATGTAGTGGAAGAATCCCGGGGAGAGAAAGTCAGAGAAGAGAATCCTTAACCTCTGCCTACCCACATCTCTGACCGAACCTTGAACCGCACATCTGCAGAGCAAACTTAAAGCACCCTAGATCTTAAAGAAAAAGATCTAAACAGAGACCAGAGCTTCCACTCAAAATACAGAGTTTGCAGTTCAAGCCCAGACAAGAATCTCTACAACTTAATATTATTCAGCATACAATCCAAAATTTCTCAACATCCAAGGAATCAAGAAAATGGAATACATTCTGTATGTCAAAGAAAATCCATGGAGTTCAACCCCAAGATGACCCAGTTAGCCCTAACAGATAGGGATTTTGACCTAACTACAGTATTATACTATGACATGAGGCAGGTTTTCAATGCATGAAAATTTCAGCAGAAAGGAATATATTGGCCAAGAAATAGAAACAATAAAAAAGAGCCAAATGGAAAAAAGACAGAAGTTTGCAGATACAAGATGCTAACACCAAGGGGAATAAACACAAAGAATCTCATATCAAGGCACATGAGCATCAACACTGTTGGAAGACAAGGATAGAGACCAAGAGAAGACACTGTAGTACAACATAGTATACAGTTCCCTTCTGTAAGGGCACAATGACCTGGTTACCATCTCACTTCTCATTAGAAGTCATACAGCTTCAAAGAGCATGAGACAAAGTAGAAGCACTGAATGAAAAACAATTGTCAACCCAGAGTTCTGTGCCTAGTGAAAAGATCATTCAAGAGTGAAAGCAAAATAGAATACAGACCCTCAGTGCTAGTACGGCTGGCGGCTTAAGCTCCACTGTGGTCTGAGGAATTTCAACTATTCAACATGGAGGGGGAGGTCAATAAGCTGGAACTGATGTTCCAGAAAGCTGACTCTGATCTGGATTACATTCAGTACAGCCTGGAATATGAAATCAAGACTAATCATTCTGATTCAGCAGGCGAGCTGTCACCACTGACTGAAGAAGAGAAAAATGCAGCAGAGCCATGAAAATCTCACATGCCAGACTTAGGAAGAAATGGACTTCCAAAAGGGAACTCTAATAGAGAAGAGATCAATTCCAGAAAAACTTAGGAAGATGTCTTTAAGGGTTGATGACTAGTGGTAGGGCTGCTGAAGGAGAAGGAGGTTTGGCCTGCAGGACTGGATCCTGCTGCCTTTCATATGAGAGAAGAGTATAAGAATTAGGGCAGATATATAAATAAAGTTCAGCCAAAGGATGAAATTGGAATAAAGGGATTTACTTACACACACATACAATCTTGTTATTTTAGAAAAGTAAGTCCCTTAATGCTATTTTGCTTTATCTGTTTTCCTTTTGTGTGGTTGGGATACCGTAGATGTTCTGATCTATTATAAAAGAATTTAAATCAGTCAAAAAAGAAAGAAAGCAAAATAAAAATATTATGAGGTAAAAAACAAAACAAAACTATAGAGAATTTTTTGCCAGTGGACTTGCATCATAAAAAAATACTGAAGGGGCTCGGCACCTGTAGCACAGTGGTTGCCGTGCCAGCCACATACACTGAGGGTGGCAGGTTTGAACCCAGCCCAAGCCAGCTAAACAACAATAAAACTGCAACAAAAAAATAGCCAGATGTTGTAGCAGGCGCCTGTAGTCCCAGCTACTTGGGAGGCTGAGGCAAGAGAATCGCTTAAGCCAAAGAGTTGGAGGTTGCTGTGAGCTGTGACGCTACAGCACTCTACCCAGGGCAACATAGTGAGACTGTCTCAAAAAAAAAAAAAAAAAGTGCTGAAGGAAATTCTTTAGGCTGAACAGAATTGAGACCAGCTAGAAACTCAGATTTCAGAGAAGAATGAAGAATATTTACCACAATGATAAATATCTAAGTAATGCAAATTGTTCATATTTGTGTTTTTATAGATTTATATATAACATAGGAGATCTGAAAAGTACTATGAACTAACTACCTTGACTTGATTGATAGTCATAGAACATTTTGCCTGACAAAGACAGAATTCTCACCTTTTCGATGTACATGGCACATTTATCAAGATAGACTGTATTTTGAGCCATAGAACAACTCTCAATAAATTTAAAAGCATTATAGTCATCAAATGAGAGGATTAGAAATGAATAAAATGCTAGACAAGGCAAAATTGAGACAGCAGGCACATATATGTCTGCCCCGGGCCAACAGGAACAGCACAGGGAATCCAGTGCAGAGAGACAAGAGGGGGCTTGTTAGGTGGGGGACCTATTTTTGTCCCGGTTGCATTGGTGGTCACATGATTGCATACAAATAACAAGATGTATCAAATTGAACACTTAAGATGAATGAATTTCATTGTATGATAATCTCAACAAGCAAAAAGTACAGAAGCAGTTTGGTCATTTTCACCCAACAAATGCCAGAGTTCAATTCAAAAATGTTAGCTGAAGACCAAAAAAACATTGCCAAAAGAAAAAAGGAGACAAGTACCTTTGAGAAGCTCCCGTGCAGGATACCATATGTCCCACTATAGAAATGAGCTAATTTATGGGAAGAGCATTAAAGAGTTCAGCTTTGGGGAAAAGGAACTATACAAACTAAGCTTCTGAGGAAGACTTAAGAGCTTTTTTCCCCCACATTTCTTCTGGTACAGCCCGGAACTAATTCTTGTAACGGAGAGGAAAAGCTATGTAATACTGACCCTGAAAAACCACGCTGCTTTTTGTACAGTAAAAAAATATTTTCATCTGAGCATATTATCTATCAAAAAGTGATCAGGGCTGACAGCAGTGGCGTGTTGTGTGGCGTCCACGGCCTCTTTGTGGCACCCCCAGGGAGAATTCTGGTAGTAACTGACTGCTCACATATTTTCATAGTACCTTCAAGGGCTGTTTTAAAGTAGAACATACAATTCACCTCTTCCCAAGTTCAGGATATGAACATTTTGCATTGTATACTGTTATTACATTTTTGCATGATAACTCTTTATATAAAAAGTGAAATGTCTTCAGAAATATTATTTCACGTGGCCTATAGTCTCGAAACCTAAACACAGTACTTGCTATTACATGGGCGTGAATTACTTGGATAATTACAATAGTGAGTTTTAGCCAAACATTTTTCAGTAGTTTACTTTTGGCACAAACTCTGTAAGATGGAGAGTAAATCAAAAGTAGAAAATAATTCATAGTGTCATCCAGGAATAGAAAAGCATGGTAGTTTTTCTTAATTATGTCTTCCAGACTCAGAGTTTTAAAAATCATAATATTTTTCATGTGATTACAACTGTGTTCATATTTATATATCTGTACACACACAAACACACAGAGAGAGGCATACACACAGAGAAAGATTATTCCCCAAAATGAAAATATTGACTTAACTTTGAGTAATAAGATTAAGGATGAGTTGGGTTGGTTGGTTGACTGTTTTGCTTTGCTTTTTTGCAATGTACTGTAATGCTGTCACACTGTTTCTACAGTAACAGGGCGACCTGCTAACTCATTTCCAACATTGCCCTTCCAAAATGGGCATAAACATTGCCACAGCCTCTGCATAGGAAAATACGTGTTAGCAAACTTCGAAGTGTATGGAATTTAAACTCTTCTCATATTATATCAGATCTTTATTGTAAACTAGCCAGAATGTTTCCCAGCAGAAAATAGTAATTACGTCTTCCACTGGAAAGAGCACTTCATAAAACTTTTTTTCTCTGTAAAACAGTCCTTTGATCCCTTTCTCTTCCCACTGCCATTCTTTGTTTCCAAGACTCATAAGTAGTAAATGTTTTCAATTCTCCCTTTTGGAAAATTCTGACATTTTGTGGTACTACCCCCACCAACAAAATGAGAGTGGAACTTCATATCTCTAGTTTTGCTCCTACTCAGGGCCATTTTCCTAATGAGGATCCAGAAATGTGGATCTCCTCTTCACTCAGCCACTGACCCCTGTTTATCTATCACTAAATCCCTCTGTCCTTAGCTCAATCATTGGACATATTTGCTCACTTTAATTAAACATTTCTGAGTGACCCTGATTCGATCCTTGGATGAGAATCTGAAGAAAGGTATAAGGAATGATGGGGTGGGAGTACCCCAAGGTACACAAGCCTTGGCCATTCAAACTTGCTCTGCCCCGGACATTCCAGCACAACCTCCTCCTCAGGAAATGCAAACTTGGCCCTGAGATGGGGCCATCTGAGGACTCAGGTTGTTCAATAAGAACCCGGAAGGAAGGAAAAACACAGTGAAAGAGGGGATGTCCCTGGCTCCTCCTCATAATAAGTACCTCAAATCCTTGTGTGTACAGACCCTGGCTGTAGAAACCAACTGCCCAGCTTTCTCCAGCAAAGAAGCAGAGGGTCAGGCTCAGTGACTGACCACCTAGGTTTTTGGTTGGTAAGCATCAGGAGGACCCCTGTCCTATCTGACTCCCCAGTCTTCTCCTTAGCAGTCTCCACATAATCACTTTTCTCCTCCTCCCTTATCAGCCGTCACCCCCTTTTGGCGTCTAAATTTAAGGTGATCTGAAAGCAGCCATATTCAGAAGAAAACCAAAAGACATTTTAGTCCTTGGAATTTATTGTATAAGAAACCCTTTGCAGAATATTTACAAGAAAAAGTTCTTGAGATTAATTAGAGGCCTGAGATTTGCTTTTGGCCATTAAACTCAGCAGTCATATGTAGCTCTAGTCTACAAAGCACTGACAATTATCCTTTGAATAACTCAGTTTTCATGTTATAAAACAGACTAATTTTCCTACCTCAAGAGCTGTGTTTTTAAATTAAACCTTTTGATTCTTATAGTCTTGCTTATTTTCCTAATTTAGAAGTACCATGTCCAACTATTATATATAGATAATTAAACTTTGAAATGGTTCATAAGCACAGTGCTGTTATTCCTCTGTATCTTTGGGAGATGGATTCTAGGACCCCCAGCAGAAATCAAAATCCATGGATGCTAAAGTCCTTCACATAAAATGGTGTAGTATTTGTAGGGTACTTTGACTCAACCTTAAAAACCCCCAACCTCTGGGGGTGCTGGGTTGGGTGGTTCCCTTGAGGTCAGCAGCTCTTTGCCAGCCTGATCAGACATAGTACCCCACCCCCACCAGGTAGAGAAAAAAGACAAAAATACTATAGATCAAATTGAAACAAACAAAAACCCTTACAGGATAAAATTGGAGGGAAAAAAACAAATAATAGGGACAGAAACCCTAGCAAAAACGAAGTTCTAATTGTTAAAGAAGGCAAAAAATGAAAGATTGTATTTAAATTAGAATAGTGAAGAGAAAAAAAAGAGAAAAGGAAAAAAGAAAAATGTAGAGAAAAAAAGTTGAAATTAAGAAAAAAAAAAAAAAAAAAACCAAACCAAAAAATTAGAACAGTATATATATCTTGCTGAATATTGTCCCAGCAACAGGTGATCTTCTGAGGCATAGGATGTTAACCACAGTGTTGACACAGCTGTACAAGATGGAGACTGGAGGCCTCTGCTGATTTCTCAGGCCCCGCAGGCTTGGGAGCCCGAATGTCTCCTCAGCCCACTTAAAAGACACTCCAAACTGTGAACCTTGGCTAAGCAGAAGCTTTCCAAGGAAAGCACTTATCGCTGGGATCTCTCCTGGCATGGCTGCCATGGCTGCCTACTTATCCAGTGCGCCAAATCCCATCTCACTTTATGCCCCTGTAATCTGCCAAACACTTAGATCTCTGCTCTTCCCCAGCATCTCAGTCCCCACCTTTGGGCAGCTCAGTCACTAGGTTACTCGCCCAAGGTCTCCCTACCATCCCTGCAGTGCAACCCGCAGGGGCAGCTCCCCCACAGAGGCTGTGCAGGCAGCCCACAGCTGAATGATATTAGCTCCTTTCTGGCTCAGCAGCTCAGTCTGGGGGCCCCAGACAATGCCCAAAGTCATCTGCACACCCACCTAAAATCTCCCAAGGCAGTTCAATCGAGTGCCCAAGTCCAAAAAAAACAAAACAAGCCACAGGTAAGGTTTTACCTCCTTGCAGCCTCGCTGTTGCTATGGTTACAGATGCAGGCAGCCTCCCACCGAACAAACGCACCCACCACTTGCCAGATCTCCACTGCTTTTGTCCTCCTCATGGGGTCCAGAAGTCTCTCGCTGACTCCCTGTGTCACCAAAGGGAAGTTTCTGGGCGGATTCCACCAGCCAGAGATACCTCGAGTCTTCTCTCCACAATCTCACTGAGCCCAGTTGCACAGAAGCTATTCCTCGGCTGGCATCTTGCTCCAGAAGTCCTCACGTATCTTTTTTATAGTAATGTTTTAGGATATAAACTCAATGTTCACAAGTCAGTAGCCTTTGCATATGCCAATAACAGCCAAGATGAGAGGCTAATTAAGGGCACAGCTCCCTTCACCATAGCCCCAAAGAAAATGAAATACCTAGAAATACAACTAACAAAAGAGGTGAAGGACCTCTTTAAAGAAAATTATGAAACCCTGAAGAAAGGAAATAGCAGAGGACTTTAACAAATGGAAGAACATACCATGCTCATGGCTGGAAAGTATCAACATTGTTAAAACGCCTATACTTCTCAGAGCAATCTACTGATTCAACGCCATCCCTATTAAATACCAACATCCTATTTTCAAGGCTTGGAAAAAATGATTCTGCATTTTGTATGGAACCAGAAAAAAACCCGTATAGCTAAGGCAGTTCTTAATAATAAAAACAAAGCTGGGGGCATCAGCATGCCAGATTTTAGGCTGCACTACAAAGCCATTGTGGTCAAACAGCATGGTACTGGCACAAAAATAGAGACATAGACATTTGGAATCGAATAGAAAACCAGGAAATGAAACCAACAACTTAAACCACCTAATCTTCTATAAACCAAACAAGAACATACATTGTGAAGAAGACTCCGTATTCAATAAATGGTGCTGGGAGAACTAGATATCCACATGTAAAAGACTGAAACTGGACCTGCACCTTTCTCCACTCACAAAAATTGATTCAAGATGGATAAAGGACTTAAATTTAAGGCATGAAATGATAAAAATCCTCAAAGAAAGCATAGGAAAACACTGGAAGATATTGGCCTGGGGAAAGACTTTATGAAGAAGACTGCCATGGCAATTACAACAACAACAAAAATAAACAAATGGGGCTTCATTAAACTGAAAAGCTAGGGAGACAACAACCAAAGCAAATAGACAAACTACACAATGGGAAAGGATATTTGCATATTTAGAATCAGACAAAAGCTTAATAACTAGGATCTATAGAGAACTAAATTAATCTACATGAAAAAAAGCCAACAATCCCATACATCAATGGGGAAGAGAGATGAACAGAACATTCTCTCAAGAAGACAGATGAATGGCCAGCAAACATATGAGAAAATGCTCATCATCCCTAATTATTAGAGAAATGCAAATTAAAACCTCCCTGAGATACCATCTAACCCTGTCAAGAATGGCCCACATCACAAAATTTCCAAACTGCAGATGCTGGTGCAGATGTGGAGAGAAGGGAACACTTTTACACTGCTGGTGGGACTGTAAACTAGTACAACCTTTTGGAAGGAAGTATGGAGAAACCTCAAAGAACTCAACCTAGACCTCCCATTTGATCCTGTAGTCCCATTACTGGGCATCTATCGCAGTAAGAGATAGTAAGAAGGAAAAAAAAGAACTTTTATTATAAAGACACTTGTACTAGCTTGTTTATTGCAGCTCAATTTATAGTCACTAAAATGTGACAACAGCCTAAATGCCCCTCAACCCAGAATTGGATTGGCAATCTGTGGTATATGTATACCATGGAATACTATTCAGCCATTAAAAAAATGGAGATTTTGCAGCATTTATATTAACCTGGTTGGAGGTGGAACACAATTTTCTTAGTGAAGCATCACAGGAATGGAGAAGCATGAATCCTATATATTCAACTTTGATATGAGGACAATTAATGATGACATGGTGGGGGATAGGGGAAGGGAATAACAGACAGAGAGAGGAGGGAGGAGAGGGTCAGGGAAAGGAAAGGAGAAAAAAGAAAATGGCACAGTATTTGCATATAATCTACACCCACCCTTCCATATATTTTAAATTATGTCTAAATTACTTAAATACCTAATACAATATAAATGCTGTGTAAATGAATAGTTGTCATACTATATTCTTTAGGGAATAATGACAAGGAAAAAAGTCTGTACATGTTCTGCACAGATGCATCCATCCATTTTTTTCCCAAATATTTTTTAATCCACAGTTGATTGAATTCAAAGATGCAGAACCTATGGGTGCAGAGAGTCGGCTGTATTTAGAAATTTATTTTTGCTCTTTATAAGCTGTGGAGACTAGAAGAACCTTGGTGTTAAAGTAATCATCATTTTCAATTTACATGACTGATCAGAATCACAACTCAGATGGCTTTAAAATAACCTAAGAAACCACCTGTCTCTTCCGTTTTTCCTTTTTCTTATCAAATTATTTGACCTTGATAAAGCAAGGTCAGTACTGACTTCTCCCAGTAAATGTAGTTTCTCTCCCTAACCTGGGCCCGCTCAGTGGCACCATGGATCTAAAATGGAAGTTGAAGAATGCACTGTGTGCTTCCAAAACCGTGGACAAAGAGAAAATGGATGAAATGGAGGAAGAGGGGAGGAAGCCTGAAGGCTCACTGGCATTCCCTCTTCCCGTTAGAGCTGTCATTGGGTGAAATTAGCCTCCCCTTTCTGTAGACCTCCAGCTTTCCTCATTGATGCCCTGTGTTTGCAAGGGGAAGGCTAATTAGCTCAAGGCTTCCCCACTGCCAGTCCAAGCCTGCCAGCCTCCAAAGCTCACTAGTTTCAGAGTTCGTTTTTTTGTTTGTTTTTTTTTTTTTAATAGAGACAGAGTCTCACTTTATGGCCCTTTGGTAGAGTGCCGTGGCATCACACAGCTCACAGCAACCTCCAGCTCCTGGGCTTAAGCGATTCTCCTGCCTCAGCCTCCCGAGCAGCTGGGACTACAGGCGCCCGCCACAACG
>CAUYPK010030700.1:0-17196 GCA_963574355.1 Loris lydekkerianus
ACATGGATGGAGCTGGAACATATTCTTCTTAGTAAAGTATCTCAAGGATGGAAGAAAAAGTATCCAATGTACTCAGCCCTATTATGAAACTAATTTATGGCTTTCATATGAAAGCTATAACCCAGTTATAACCTAAGAATATAGGGAAGGGGGTGAGAAAGGGGGAGAGGAAGGGGGGGTGGGAGGAGGGAGGGTGTTTGGTAGGATTACACCTGTGGTGCATCTTACAAGAGTACATGTGAAACTTAGTAAATGTAAAAAATATAAATGCCTTAACATAATAACTAAGAAAATGCCAGGAAGGCTATGTTAACCAATGTGATGAAAATGTGTCAAACAGTCTATAAAACCAGTGTATGGCGCCCCATGATTACATTAATGTACACAGCTATGATTTAATAATAATAATAATAAAAAAAAAAACTATAGGATCACCTAACCTATTGCCTGAACAAGTAACACAATAAATTTCCTGTTTTTAATCTTTCTCATATATAGGACAGTCATCTACTATTCTATTTAATAATACAGGAGGTAGAAATAATTTGTTCCATCTTGTCTCTGAATGGTAGCTGGAAGATGTTTCAGCTCTAAGGATGAGTCCAGGCATAGTTTAGCAAGACGTGCTGCAAGGCTATACACATGTTCCTTTCCCCCTTTTTTAATGTCTATGACTAGCTTAGCTTATATTTCTCACAAACACAGATGGGTATCAGAAAACGATTAGAAAAATGCAACAAACAAAATGTCAACCAAGCTTTAAATTCTATAGATTTTATTACCCATCATCAGTTTAAAGACCATCATTTTAAAATAGACCTTATCAACCACAAGGAGTAGGGGAAAGCTTGGACTTAGTGACTGGTCTTTGTGAGAGCAAAAGAAGTAAAAGTTATTTATAGTGACCTTTTAATGTTTACCTTAGAGTGGCCAATCAGATTTAAATTGTCACCCCATGGATATGCATAATCAACTTTATTCTCTTTGCTAATTGAGAAATAGAGCTGTTAATGTCAAGAAACATTTGAAAAATGCAGGAAGCTTGTTCAATGGAGCAAGTTTTTTGTAAAAGTCAGAGTTTCCATATGGTAAAATCATGGAAATTAGGCCTAGGGAAAAAAAAAAGAGTAATTTGTTATTGAGCTAGTCTGTGCTGTAACAAAACCATTCTTAACTGAAAACCTGGGGATTCTGACCACTTATTATGTACAAAAATAACTCCCTTAACTTTTGTGTGTTTTTTTTTTTTTTTTTTTTTTGAGACAGAGGCTTACTCTGTTGCCCTGGGTGCAGTGTCATGGCGACACTCATAGCCCACAGCAGCCCACAGTTTTTATGAAAAAATCACTGGTCACTTCCCTCTAAAGCTGCTCCCCTGCTAAGTTTATGCTTGCCTACCTTCAGTAGGTTTGGCTTAACAAGCACTTTTGCCAGACACTTATTTAACTTCATTCCCACAAGTCAGTCCTTCCCTTTCTTTAAAAGTGTGGTAGGTCTTCTTTTGAGTTTCTTTTAAAATTGATCACCATAAGGTAAATGAGTCTTTTCTCAATTGTGTGAAAAGGGGACAACATATTTCCTTGAGTGATATTCCAAGATTGCTGTCATCTTTATAATACCACAGAGTAGAAGTGTGCATCTCTTCAATTTATTGTTATTTTTGGAGAAGACATGTTAAAGCACTAGCTGACTGCAAAGAATCATTCTGTCCTCTCCTATTCCAACGTAATACTCACACCCCACTTCCTCAAAGACTCCATTATTTTTTTCATTTTTATTTTTATTAAATCATAGCTGTGTACATTAATGCGATCATGGGGCACCATACACTGGTTTTATAGACCATTTGACACATTTTCATCACAATGATTAACATAGCCTTCCTGGCATTTTCTTAGTTATAGTGTTAAGACATTTACATTCTACATTTACTAAGTTTCACATATACCCTTGTAAGATGCACCACAGGTGTAATCCCACCAATCACCCTCCCTCAGCCCACCTCTCCCCCCCTCCCCTCCCTTTCCCCCCTCCCCCTATTCTTGGGTTATAACTGGGTTATAGCTTTCATGTGAAAGCCATAAATTAGTTTCATAGTAGGGCTGAGATGACTCCCTTATTTTATGAAACCAAGTTTTCTCTCACTTCTTTCAGATAATCAAAGAACATTAATGATCATTCTCCCCCTTGAAATAGCTTAATTAAAACCCTCTCCTTAATAGTCTAGTACATTTTGTCTTTCCTGCAGTGCATGTAAGAAATTAGAGCCACCCCTAAGCATGTGCCCCAATTATTGTCCCTCACAGGCACGACCAGCAACCACTCTGTTTCTAATGCAGAAAAGGAAATAGAGAACACAAGTACCAGAGTGAGAAGAGCACAGGCACTAACAGCACACACAACTCCTCACACAGCACCCTGCAAGGCCCTGAAGGCAGGTGATAGGTGGGGCTCAGCCTTCACCAGGTCTAGACTTCACACTCATTGGATCAGCAGGCCCCACAGAGGGATAAGTTCACAAAGACAACCCTGATATGAGGTTGCTCTTCTGAGAAAGCAACAGGATTAGTGGCAAAAGCACATATTTTGAAAAAATGGTTCCTGTTCCATCGTACCATATGTTGCAGGAGTCTAACTGGGGTCCCTTAACCTCTCTCAGCCTTAACTTTCTCATCAAAGTGCTTGAGCTAACATACCACTGTCAGAAGCCCCCCTTGGCTCAACAGAACATTCAAACCCTTTCTTCCTTTTACTTTTACGATTCTTATTTTTTCTTTACTTGTCTATTTTAAAATAAGAGCTCTATTTAAAATATGATTCACATACCACACATTTTTTTTTAATTAATTAATTTATTTTTTTTTTTAATCAGCTTCTCACCATGTCACTCTCAGTAGAGTGCTGTCACATCATACTCACAGCAAACTCAAACTCTTGGGCTTAAGCAATTCTCTTGCCTCAGACTCCCAAGTAGCTGGAACAACAGGTGCTTGCCAGAACGCCCAGCTTTTTTTGTTGTTGTTGCATTTGTCATTGTTGTTTAGCAGGCCCAGGCCAGGTTCAGACCCACCAGCCTTGGTGTTTGTGGCCGGCACCCTACCCACTGAGCTACAGGTGCCACCCAACATTCAGAGATTTTATGTATATTCAACAGAGATGGGCAACTATCACCATTACCTAATTCCAGAACATTTTCACCATCCTAACAAGAAACCCCATACCCCCATACCGCCAGGACAACACATGATAACTACCTATTCTACTTTCCATTTCTATGAATTTGCCTATTCTGGACATTTCACATAAATGGCATCATATAGAGGTGGCCTTTTATGACTGGCTTCCTATACTTAGCATGTCTTCAAGGTTCATTCACATCATAACATGCAGTGGTACTTCATTTCTTTTTATGCCTGAATAATGTTCCACTATATGAAAGTATCAGATATGGTTATTCATTCAACAGCTGATGGGCATATGGGTCATACCTTTTAACTATTATGACAAATGCTGTTACAAACACTTGTGTACAGGTATTGGTGTGGACAAATACGAGGGGCACTGCAAAAAATTTGAGACAGACTGTCTTATGGTCAATTACTTCACTTCCAAGATCCATGTTCAACAGTGTCCTTTCTTATTCACCTGTGCAAGTTTCAACTTGCTTAGCATACCGGTGTGGTTTCTGTTTGCATGAATTTTATGTTTCTTGATTGTTCTGTATCTCAAAACTTTCATAATGACCCATGCATTTTCAGTTCCCTTAGCTACTATAGGAAGCAAGGCTCTAGGCCCCCTTAAGGTTGGCTGAAAAATCACTCACATGAGGCAAATAATAGGAGGAAAAGGTACAAATTTATTTTAGCATGTATATAAAAGAGCATTCAGAATGAAAATTCACAGGTACAGGGGAAATTGTCCATTTTCATGTTTGGGTTCAACAAAGTACGAACAGCTGCACAGAAATATGATTGGGCAAAAAGTGAATGATCTAATGCTAACAGGCTGAGCAAGGGAACCCAGCAAGGCCTGTATATCTAGATTCTTCTCTGTCTCTCTGGGCATGGTCCTTTCTGGAACAGGTATTGTATAGCCTATAGTCAAACATGATAGGTCAGATAATTTCATTAGGGCCAGTTTTTTTTTTGTTTGTTTTGTTTTGTTTTTGTTTTGTTTTGTTTTGTTTTGTTTTTCCTCATAGAACAGGTTTTACGGCTGGCTTTCAGGGAAAAGGGCCTCTGGCTTTTATGGCCTACCTTAGGAAAGAGAGATTCTAGTTTCTATGGCAGCATCAAAGAAGAATGTCACTGAGAGGCAGAAAGACAAGGGAAAGTCAAAGAAGAACTTTTGATTTTGAGGTCTTCCTTTTATAGTACTTAGGTATACTTCCTTTTAGAGTACACCCAAGAGCATCACTAGGTCATGCGGCAACTCTATGCTGAACCTTTTAAGGAATTGCCAAATTGTTTTCCCAAGTGGTTGTACCATTTTGTTTTTTATTTGACCTCTTTTGGTTTCTTCAGTATCTGCTTTCTGGTTGTTTAGGCTCATCTTGAAAAATAACTGGGATGGCTGGGAAGACACTGTCCACAAAATGGACAATTGTTAGCCATTGTAGGTCAATATAAACATAAAGTAGTTGACATGACCTTGAGGTCCACAGAAGATGCTGCTGTAGGGTACACAGAAAGGATATCCAGGTCAGGCAGCAATGATGCCTGGAGCTCAGGGGAAGATCTGAGCAGGTTTTAAGATGACATAGTAATAAACCACACACATACACACAACTACACATTTATCTCAGGTACTTATCCAATACAATTCAATGGGTATAGAAATAGTGACAAATATGTTTTCCTGTTTTGTTTTTCTAATAAACAAGGCAGAATATTTCTATCTTGGCATGTCAGAAAATAGTATTTTTGAACAGAAAATTACTGGTTCTTAAAAGATAAAGTTTTAAACAAGCAAACATGAAGAAAAATTACATATCAGGGAGAGATGTATATATATATTTTTTTCCTTTTTTAATTTTTGAGACCAAGCCTCAAGCTGTTGCCCTGAGTAGAGTGCTATGGAATCACACCTCACAGCAATCTCCAACTCCTGGGGTCAAGCAATTCTCCTGCCTCTGCCTCCCAAGTAGCTGGGATTACAGGTGCCCGGCACAACGCCTGGCTATTTTCTGGTTGCAGGCGTCATTGTTGTTTGGCAAGCCTGGGCTGGATTCGAACCCACCAGCTCAGGTGTACGTGTCTAGTGCCTTAGCCGCTTGAGCCACAGGCAGAGAGAGAGAGAGAAAGAGAGAGAGAGAGAGAGAGAGAGAGAGAGAGAGAAAGAAACAAAGGCACAGAGTTGAGAATGAATATGAAGAGTCAGAAGAAGATACAAAAGTAGCAAGAGGAACGAACATTTTGACAATTGACTGAATGTGAAAAGTGAGGTTAGCTTTTGGCATGGAAGATGGGATAGATGATCACGCAGCAAACAGAACGAATGACAAAGTCCAAAGGAAGAACTGGTGTGAGAGAAAAGGCAATGAGTTCAATTTTGAACATATTCTGGCTTTAAGGTACCAGGAAAACAGATTACAGCAGGGTCTATAAGATAAAAATTCAAAATTGAAGCTTAAGAAATATGATGCATTTTCTAATAAAGACCATTGTTTATTAGAGTGAGAAGAAAAAATGGCCTGCTGTAACTCATTCTCAACAGGAAACTCAGTCCAAGGGGGAAGCCAAGGACACTAGGACTAGGGTTTGAGAGACTGGACAATTGTAGGGCTGAACCTTGAGGAAGGCAGTTGGCTATTCAACTACACTTTTATAAAGGACACAATAAACTCTGGCTTAATCGGGCGAGGGCTGGTACATAGGAGGTTTAATCTACTAAGTTAGTCTCAGCAGCAGGCTACCCTTTTCAGGGCAGATCACCTGCCACTGACCCCAGAGATGACAGGCAGAGTACAGCATCACCAGGACTAGGAAGAGCTGGGCAAAGGGATGGGGTTCCAGGAAGGCACCAGTTCATCCATACTGGACAAATCCAGCAGGCCTTGGGAGAAAGATACAGCTTGGTGTGGATATGACTAACCAAGACTCACGCTACCTCCCTTCTCTCAACACCTGGCCTACAGAAGCAAGACTGATCTGGGCTCCCATTTGTGACTGTAGATGAAGCCTCTATTGTTCTTTTTGTCCTGCTTAGGAAAGTCTCAGAAACTGAGTGAAGCTGAGACTAAGCTCAGTTACTCCAGAATCAGGATTAAGCATTACAGAATATCCGCATTTGACAGGGCAAAGAAGGAAGAGGGAAAAAGAAGATATGATGGAAAAAATACTCAACAGTCTGTATACCAGCAGAGAAAAAGTGAAGCAGGAGAGAAGCAAATCAGAGAAACTGAAGGAGAGGGCCAGAGGAGATGGTGGGTCACCATGGAATCCTTTTGATCTGCCTGGTTTTCCCCAAAAATTTTACTTTGCTGTATCCAACAGTGATGCTCTGTTACAAATAATGCTTTGCAACATCATCAGCCCATTTTCAAAAAAGCACCTTTTGTTTTTGACAACCAATATTTAAGAACAGTAACTCCAACATAAGTACCATTCAGTAAACATATTCGACCTTGCCCTAGAATCTATTTTGAGACCAAAGAAAGGACCAATTTATGTAAAGTTAGAAATACAGACTTCCAAAGGCCCTAATTCCTAGAGCAGCCTGCAACATGTCAGACATTCTATAGAATGCCAAATCACAGCATAAATAATAAAATGTAAAATTCAGTGGTTACAGATTGTGAACTTAAATTTAAACCATCTTATTAAAAAGACTTCATTTGAAAATTTAAAATATTACAATTATAACACATATAAAAACTCATGAAAATCAAACAGCTGCTCTTTTCACCTCGTCTTTTATTGAAGCAAAAAGTGAAACAAAACAAAAATCATCTTAACACTATGATCAAAAACAGAAAATTTCAATCAATGCTGGCTGCACTTTTCACAAAATTATAAAAGGCTGAAAACTGCAAGTAGCACATGTCAAGTCTTTGCACACTTCACTAAAAATATATTTATTCAAAACAAGTATCTCCCAATGATCCTACTCTGGAAAGAACATGAGTCATATATGCTGAGAAACTCTCCTCACAGTATTAACCTTTTGGTTAATAAAAATGCATAGCTTCCAGCTCATACACTAGTAAAGAGTCAGTGAAAAACAATTTCACAGTTTAAAAAGCAAGAATCAGTTTGACACTATGAGGCCTGATATCCAATATCTGTATCTATATTTCAGATATAGAAGCAAAGAACTCATCCTAGCTGATGACTGCCTTATAACTTGGGAAGCAATTGCATAATGACTCATTCTGGAACTTGTACAGACATTGGGACAAGCACCACAACCCTGAAAAGAAAAAGAAAAAAAAAAAAAAAAAAAAACGCTGATGATAAAGCAGTGCTCTATGCAATATCTCAAGAAAAGCTTGGTGGGTCCCCAATATCACACTGGGGTATCAGTTAAGAAACGACTTGGAGAATGCCACCGATGGTATTATCAACAAGCCCAACAGATGACTTCATGTTTACAAACTCCTCCTGCTACAGTAGTCTGATTTAGGGCTCTACAGAGAAACACACATACCCCATACGAGAAAAGAGCAGCACAGAAGTATTTTCTCCTTCTCAGATGGCAAAAGTACCCCAGCACGACTACAATTGCTAGAGGGGAGATATGCTCCAGAGCGATCCTAAAGCTACTCCTTTTCTGAATACTAAAGAACTTTTCTAAGGCTTTTTGCATGAGCTGAAAAACAGTTTTGAAAGATAAGATATTAAACCATTTCTATAGGGAATAAGAACACTGGAGATTATTTATTTTGCTGTAATTACTCTGGCACATAGGGAGATTAGCTTACAAAGGCTACTAGGTTTGCATACAGAGATTTCAATAATGAAGAAAAATTAGTTCATGTTTTGAATATTTATAGTTTGAAGTATATATTATTGCTAAAGAGTGAACACTGGCTTATACCTGTGCAGAGGAGAATAATTATGGAAACCATTCATTGTTCCTAAGTCTGCATATCTTTCCCCACAAACCTGATCAGTCTGGGTTTTTCTTTTTTTCTTACTGACATATAATTGTTGTACATATTTTGGAGGTTCATGTGAAATTTTGATACATACACATATGCGTAATGCTCAAATCAAGGAATTGGGATATCCTTCACCTTAAATATTTATCTTTTTGTTATGTTGTGAACATTCCAATTCTTTACTTCTAGCTATTGGGAATAATTGTTATGCTAATTGTATCTATCCTATTATACTATCAAACATTTGATCTTATTCCTTCTAACTGTATTTTTGTAACCACTTATAAATTGTTAAAAAAAGCAAAGCATCTTGATTTTTATTAGAGCTGATAGAAAGTGAAAATGCATTTGTATATTCACAAATAAGTTTGAATTTTATAAGTCTTGGATTCTAAACCAGGAAGCAAGACAGTCAACAATGCTATGTAGCAAGGGAAGAAATAAAACTTCCTTTGAGTTAAATGAACAATCTTTAGGAAGAGATAAGTGAAATTTTAGAAATTTATTATTTACTAGAATATTTTCTTGAATTTCTGAGATTGACTGTGTTACGATTTTAAGCTGAGACAAAATGTATTGCTGAAAAGGCTATCATGGCATGTGTGCCTTTATGAACTCTTGTTCATCTCCTTGCCTGATATCTTTTGAGTGACGGAGACTTAGATGAAGTGACAATGTTTGCACAGATTTTAAAACACTTTTTAATTGTGAAATAATTACCAACTTACAGGAAGTTGCAATATAGTACAGAATTCTGTCTACCCTTGGGGAGCATTTCCCAGTGGTAACATCCTACAAAATTATCAAATCCAAAAAACTTGGTTTAGACCATAATTCTGAAAGATATAATCCTACTCTTTAAATCAGAAAAATCAAAATTTCTAAAGATCAAAAGTCCTTAAAGTCTAAAATCCCTAACACACACAATCCCAAGAAGCATAGGGTAGTTGCACTATGTTAAATGGAACTATTACCTCGTTATCATCTTCATTTGTCAATAAGTATGGCTCAAGGAGATGCATAGGAAATGAATGTGAATGCATTCTCCAAGGATAGCCATGTCGAAAAAGAAAAAAATCAGTTATTGCTGATGATGCGAGACTTAAAAATAAAGTTAATGACTATGAAAGTCAACCAGCTCTTAAAGACTACCGTTGTGCAATTACCCTATAATCTACCTCTGTAGTACCCTTTTTCATATGTTCAATTTTTTTGTTTTCTTTCTTCTTTTAGTTTTCTTTTCTGTTTTAAAATGTCAGAATTCTGCTTTATAATTCGCTTGCTATGTATTTCATCTTTGCGTCACTTCTAGTACTGGATGTATAAGTTGTAGAGACTTTCAGAGAGTTCTCATTCATCTGATGCGGCTTTCGCAAATTTGACTCCATGAAAGTGAGTTATCACAACACTGACTTTGTGCAAAAGCACTGTGCATGTTTGCAAAAACACTGACACTTTCTTGATCAATGAAGAGATGTCCTTTTTGTACATCAGCATTTGTGACAGATAAGATTTCTCAAGATTTCCACAATGTGGACAATTACATATGTCGTGGTGATCCATCACTGTTTTTAATCAGTCTTGTCAAACTCGTTTTGTTGTTCATCATGGTATTTCAAAAAACCAAAGTTATAGGGCAGAATTTTCCAGAATTATATTTTTGAGAGTTTAAGCTCATTGGGATTATGATTTGGTGGGATTTTAGACCTTAGACATTTGGGTTGTTTGGGATTATGGAATTTAGAATTTTGTCCTTCAGGATTATGAAAGTAGTTTCCTGGCTTCCCAGGAAATATTCTTATACAAAGTACATAATATTCTTATACAGACTACAACCCTTATTCAAATCTTACCAACTCTTTGCATGCATTCATTTGCAAGTCCTGAATAGCTTTATTCCCTGCACAGATTCCCATAATCACCAGTACAATCAAAACACAGAATTCTATCTCTACCAGAGAACTCCTTTATGTTACTCCCTCCACCCCATCCCTATCCCCTGGCCACCAATAGTATTTTCTCTATGTCTATCACTCTGTCATTTCAAGAATGTCATACAAACAGAATCACACACTGTGAAATCTCTTGAGATTGCTTTTTTTCCACTCAGCATAATGCCCCTTGAATCCACTCAAGTTGCTGCATGTGTCAATAGTTCATTTTTACCCTCTTTAGTGCTCTGAAAAATTGCTATCATTTTTATCACATATAAATTCAGTAGATACAAAAATATATTGTTTGGATTTAAATGTATAAATAATATTTCTCTCAAATTCCAAACCAAATAAAAAGGCAAATGAAGCAGACAGACAGAAAACAAAGATATCAGTGTTTTATTGTTCAGTCTCATTGGAGACCATAGCTTTGTATATGCATCCAAAAGCACTGGCTAACACTCTACCGCAGGATTAAACTTACCCATGGTATAGGTTGAAAATTATTTCCAGGGATATCTAGAAGTCCAGGGCATGCTGAGTCCCCACTCTCTTACTCACCTCTCAGGGAACACTAGATTAGAATATTCCTCCCAGTTCATACACTGAAACTTAGTGTCTATAGATAGGCCCTTTAGGAGGTGATTACGTCTCAAGAGCAGAGCTCTCACAAATGGAATTAGTTCTCTTATTAAAGAAGTCTGAGGGTGCCCCCTTACTATTTGGGGCATGTGGCGACACAAAAGGTACTATCTAGGAGGTATAGGCTCTCAGATACACAATCTGCAGGTGTCTTGATCTTAGATTTCTAAGCCTCCAGAATTGAAGCAATAGATTCTTGTTATTTATAGATTGTCAGTCTACGGTAATTTGTGATAACTGCAGGAAGGGACTAAGATAGGTCACTTCAAACCTAGAAGAGGAAGGAGTAGGGAGGCATAGAAAAGTAGGTAGAGTTCTCTCCACATCTCTCCTTCCTCAGGTATAAGGTGCACATTCTCTCTCCTCTGTTGAAACACAAAGAACATGGAATAAGAATTCCATCCAACAGCCTAGCTTTTCCCCTCCTATTCCACTCACTTAAGCTTATTACCATCATTTAGAGATACAGAAATGTTGCTGCTGCCCCACCACCACCCCAGTGGACACTGCTTTTCAAGAACACAAATCCAGGTAGTTTCAGACAGTATTCTTAGCTATCTCTTTTAGGGTTCTCTGAGAATGTCACTCATCTATCTTCCTCTCTATTGTCAGATGTCCCAGGAATGACCTGATTCCTAACTTAGTTCTATAGAATATCTCACTAATGTTTCTTAACAGATTTTTACTCAGTGGCTGGCAAATTTACAGAAAAATATGCCAGCAATATAATATAATAATATAATAATAAACAATGTGCCAGGAGTTAAAGAACTTATTTAATTTCCATATGGGGGACCTTCTTTGGTTTTCTCCTCATGTTTGCCAAAATGGAATCACTAACTATTAAAAGTACACTATGTTTGCCATTTCTATAGCAGCCTTCCTTTATAAGCTATTTCATTTGTTTTAGTTTTGCTTTTTTTTTTTTTTGCAGTTTTTGGCCGGGACTGGGTTTGAACGCTCCACCTCAAGCATATGGAGCTGACACCCTACTCCTTTGAACCACAGGTGCCACCCAAGCTATTTCTTCATTAGCTTCTCAGATTTTCATTAAACAAGTGACCCAGTATCTACTTGAATATATTTCCTTAAAAAAAAAAAAAAAAAAAAAAAAAAAAACTTTATGCAACTATGGCAAAATAGTAAACTAGAACAGGCTGTTATATCCCTTCCTGAAAAAAAAGTCCTAGGTGACAAACAAAGTACTAAAATTCTAAAATACCAAAATGACAGAGATGATAAATGACACCAAGGATATTGCTCTTTTCTTAACAGGGGGATTATGGTAACCAAAAAAAGAGACTTTTGGCACATTTAATATATGTATGAATATTATAATGCCTCTTTATCTCTATTTTTAAAAGTCAATTAACTAATGCAAAAACTATAGTAATATATTATAGGCCTATGACATATGTAAAAATATATATAAGATATCAACAGTATAAAAGCAAGGAGGGATGAAAATAAAATAGTATTATGTGGTTGTTCCATTTGATATGCAGATTTGTAACAATCACTCAAGGAAGTTAACTAGATAAAGCCACATATTATAATCCCTAGAGCAACCATTAAAAACTAATACAAAGGATATAAGTAAAAGACAATAGTGGATATAAAATGAAATACTAAAAATATTTAACTAACCTAAAAATACTGGAATGGAACAGCAAAGAAACATAAAATAGGAGACAAATAGAAATCAAATAGCAAAATTGCATATATAAACACAAATAGATATACATAAAACCATTCCAATTACAAAGCAGACTAGATAAGAAAGCATCCAAAACCATGCTCTACAAAAAAGATGCATTATAGATGTAAAGACACAGACAGATTGAAAAAAAGAATGAGAAAAATTTATATCACATAATCCATACATAAGAAATCTGGTATGGCTATATAAATACCAAACAAAGTAGACTTCAAGCCACAGTAATATAAACCAGAGAAAATGAGTATCATTTCACAATGATAAAGGGGTACTACTATGAACAGATGACCATTTTATTAATAAAATATAACCCTAAATACGCATTTATCTAAAAATTTTAATATATATGGAGCAAAGAGCTAGCAGAAATAAGGTCAGAAATAGAAACATTTACACATACTTGAGAGATTTTTAACATCCCTCTCTCAAGTGATAAAAAAGAAATACTACGATGTAAGATTTGAAGAACACTATGGATGAAATTTAACTTTAAAAATATTTACAATCTAAACTCAACAAAACAGAATTCATATAATACACATTCTTGTCAATTATATTGACGAATATGCAATAGAACAGACCTAATATTGTAAAAACTAAAAAAGCTCTCAATAAATTCTTTTTTAATTGTACAGAATACATACTGTATCTACAAACCAGGGAAATCAATAATAAGAGGTCTAGAAATTACCGTATATACTCGAGTATAAGCCGAGCTTTTTCAGCACAAAATTTGTGCCGAGTTTGGGTTTTTCGGCACAAATTTTGTGCTGGAAAAAAACTCAGCTTATACTCGAGTATATACGGTACTTTTCAAAATTTGAAAGTAAGCAATACCCTTCTAAATAATCCACATGTCCAAAGAAGAAATCATAAGAGAATTTAGAAGATACTTAGAACTGAACAATAATAGAAGCATAACATATAAAATTTTGTGAAATTATCTAAAGCAATGCTTAGAAGAAATTTTGCAGCTTTAAAATACTTATATTAAAAACAACCATTTAAAACCAATAACCTATGCTACCATGTCAGGAAGCTATAAAAACAGTAAGTTAATACAAACTAGAAGAAAGGAAGCAAAAAAGAACAGTACAATACAATTAAATAGAAAAAAGACAAACAATATTGAATATCAGAGAAACCAATTCTAGTTCTCAAAAATAAACCAGTATAAAAGAGGTAGAGAGAGGGTATCACAACATTCTTCATTATTATTTAACTCTGATACCAAAACATGACAGCAGCATTTTAAGAAAGGAAAATTACAAACAAGTATCACTCATAAAGATGTAAAAATCCGTAACAAAATATTAGCAAATCAAGTTCCAAAAATAAGTATAAATATAACACATCATGCTATATGTTATTTATCCCCAAAATGTAAGGTTAGAAGGGAATTTGATAAACATATCTAAGAAAAATCTCACTCTAATATCATAATTAAATGTCAAAATAGTGAACATTTTTTTCCCTCAAGTCAAGAAAATATCCACTCCCACGACACTGAACTAGCACTCGCAGATGATGCAACAAGCAAGAAAGAGAAATAAAAGGCATAAAGACAGGAATATAAAAAATTAAACTATATTTGGGGTTTCTTTTTTTCCAGACAACATGGTTGATTGCAGAGAAAATTCTAAGGGAAGTACACCTCCACACACAATTACCAGAACTGAAAAATTCATTTAGGAAAGTCAGATGACAGAAATTCAATATATAAAAATCAACTGTATTTCTAAATACTAGCAATGAATAACTAAAAATGAAATTTACAACAATACCATAGACAACAGCATCATGAAACATAAAATATTTAGAAAAAGTACAGTGACAAATATGCAAGACTTCTGCATACACTGAAAACCACAAAATATTAGAGAAAAAAAAATAAAGATCTGCATAAATGAGTTGTTTCAAGTCCATAAATTGGAAGTCTCAAAAATATTAAGTTCTCAGCTGCCACAAATTTGGTTTATAGATTCAATGCCATCCCAAAGAAAATCTCAGCAGTATTTTTTGTTTGTTTATTTGTTTATTGTTGAGGATTCATTGAGGGTACAAAGTACCAGGTTATACTGACTGCATTTGTTAGGTTAAACTTCCTCTTATAATTGCATCCTACCCCCAACAGGTGACACACTTTAACCCCCACAACCCTCTTTCCTTCCCTCTTTCTGTTCTCCCCTTCCCCCACACTGTATACTAAGTCATTAATTTAGTGATGATTGTCACTAATTAAAATAAAAATTATCCTCATAACAGAATTGAGCGTATGTGATTCTTGCTTCTCTATTCTTGTGATGCTTTACTAAGAATAATGTGTTCCACTTCCATCCAGCTTAATACAAAAGATGTAAAATTTCCATCATTTTTAAGGGCTAAATAGTATTCCATGGTGTACACCTACCACTGCTTGTCAATCCATTCCTTGGTTGGTGGGCATTTAGACTGTTTCCACATTTTGGAAATTATAAATTGAGTTCTGATAAACAGATTAGCGCAAGACTCCTTACACTAAAAGGACTTTTCATCTTTCTGGATAGATGCCCAGTAATAGAACTGCACAGTCAAATGGGAGGTCTAGTTTTAGTTCTTTGACGGTTCTCCATACTTCCTTCCAAAAAGTTTATATTAGTTTGCAGTCTCACCAGCAGTGTAAAAGTGTTCCCCTCTCTCCACATCTATGCCAGCATCTGCAGTTTTGAGATTCTGTAATGTAGGCCATTGTCACTGCTGTTAAAACTGTATCTCAGGATGCCCTTAACTTGCATTTCTCAAATAATTAGGAATGATGAGCACTTTTTCATGTTTGTTAGCCATTCATCTGTGTTCTTTCTATTCATCTCTTTTGCCCAGTGATTTAAGAGATTGTTGGCTTTTTTCATGTTGATTAATTTGAATTCTCTATAGATACTACATATCATGGTTATATCTGATTCAAAATATGCAAATATCCTTCCCCATTGTGTACATTGACTATTTGCTTTGGTTGCTGCCTCCTTAGCTATACGGCTTTTCAGTTTAATTAAGTCCCATTTGTTTAATTTTGTTGTTGTTCGTGCAATTGCCATGCAAGTCTTCTTCATAAAATGATTCCCCAAGCTGATATCTTCAAGTGTTTTTCCCATGCTTTCATTGAGGATTTTTATCATTTCGTGCCTTACATTAAGGTCTTTTATCCACCTTGAATAAATTTTTGTGAGGGGAAAAAGGTGTGGGTCCCGTTTCAGTCTTTTCCAAGTGGATATCCAACCAACAACATTTACTGAGCAGGGATTCTTTCCCCCAGTGAATGTTTTTGTTTATTTTTTATTAAATTGTAGCTCTGTACATTAATGCAGTCATGGAATATAATGTGCTGGTTTTATATACAATTTGAAATGTTTTCATCAAACTGGCTAACATAGCTTTCACAGCACTTTCTTAGTAATTGTATTAAGACATTTATATTTTACACCTAGTAAACTTCACATGTACCCTTGTAAGATGCACCATAGATATGGTCCTACCAATTACTCTCCCTCTACCCATCCTTCACCCCTCCCAACTCTCTCCCCTTTCCCTTCTTCTTGAGCAATAATTAGGGTATAGCGCTCATAAGAAAGTTATAAATTGGTTTCATAGTAAGACTGAGTGCATTGGATACTTTTTCTTCCATTCTTTTTTTTTTTTATTGTTAAATCATAGCTGTGTACATTAGTGCAATCACCTGTACCCATTCCAAGATGCACCATAGATGGAGACACACCCATTACCCTCCATCCACACAAACCTCCCCCCTCCCTTCCCCTTCCTTGGCCCTTTCCCCATACTCCTGTGGTATACTTGGGTTATAGCCTTCATGTGAAAGCTATAATTTAGCTTCATAGTAGGGCTGAGTACATTGGATACTTTTTCCTCCATTCCTGAGATACTTTGCTAAGAAGAATATGTCCCAGCTCCATCCATGTAGACATGAAAAAGGTAAAGTCTCCATTTTTCTTTAAGGCTGCATAGTATTCCATGGTATACATGTACCACAATCTGCTAGTCCATTCGTGGGTCGATGGGCACTTGAACTCAAATTTATTAGCAAGAAAAGAACACGTGACCCCATTTCACGGTGGGCAAGGGACTTAAAGAGAAACTTCTCTAAAGAAGACAGATGCAAAATTTACAAACACATGAAAAAAAGCTCATCATTCTTAATCATCAGAGAAATGCAAATCAAAACTACTTTGAGTTATCACCTAACCCCAGTAAGAGTAGCCCACATAACAAAATCCCAAAACCAGAAATGTTTGCATGGATGTGGAGGAAAGGGCACACTTCTACACTGCTGGTGGGAATGCCCACTAATATGCTCCTTCTGGAAGGATGTTTGGAGAATACTTAGAGACCTAAAAATAGACCTGTCATTCGATCCTATAATTACTTTACTAGGTTTATACCCAGAAGATCAAAAGTCACAATATAACAAAGACATCTGTACCAGAATGTTTATTGCAGCCCAATTCATAATTGCTAAGTCATGGAAGAAGCCCATTCTTGAGATACTTTGCTAAGAATATGTTCCAGCTCTATCCATGTAAACATGAAAGAGGTAAAATCTCCATCTTTCTTTAAGGCTGCATAATATTCCATAGTGTACATACACCACAATTTATTAATCCATTTGTGGGTCGATGGGCACTTGGGCTTCTTCCATGATTTAGCAACTATAAATTGGGATACAATAAACATTCTGGTGCATACTATCTTTGTTATAATGTGATTTTTGGTATGCTGGATATATGCCTAGCAGAGGAATTCTTTGATCA
>CAUYPK010030701.1:0-18168 GCA_963574355.1 Loris lydekkerianus
AAGGGCCAAGGAAGGGGAAGGGAGGGGGGAGGTTTTGGTGGAGGGAGGGTAATGGGTGGGACCACATCTATGGTGCATCTTAGAATGGGTACAGGTGATTGCACTAATGTACACAGCTATGATTTAACAATAAAAAAAAAAAAATAGGGGGAAGGGGGAAAAGGAAGGAGAGGGAGGGGGGAGGGGGGTAAAGGGAGGGGGATTGGTGGGATTACACCTGTGGTGCATCTTACAGGGGTATATGCGAAACTTAGTAAATGTGGAATGTAAATGTCTTGGTACAGTAACTAAGAAAATGCTAGGAAGGTTATGTTAACCATTGTGATGAAAATGTGTCAAACAGTCTATGAAGCTAGTGTATGATGCTTCATGATCATATCAATGTGCACAGCTATGATTTAATTAAAAAAAAAAAGATTACATTGTCCTCACAGCCAGCAATCCCAGCTTAAAAGCTCACAGAGTGATTGGATGTTTATTTGTGTGATGTTTCTAATGACTGCCTCCTTCCCTGGATGGCAAGGTCACTTTGTACCCTATGTAGTTGGCACATTTCCTGGCACAGAATGAGTGAATAAATGGATGACTAGATCTAAAAGATAAATGTACGAGGAGAAAAGAGGAAAGAGCAAGACTAAATGGAGAGGCATGATGCCTCCGATGGCTTTTGGTGGGGAGATTTCCAATCTTTTAAAATTAAAGACATTTGATATACACTGCATAAAGGCAGATGGTTTCAAAATAAAATCTTAGAGAAATTAAGAGACCCTATTTCAACAATTGATAAAACATTAGAAGTTGCTTTTTAAAAATTTTTCTTCTTTATTTGCTTATTTTTAGAGACAGGGTCTCACTCTGTTGTCCAGGCTAAAGTATGGTGATGTGATCGTAGCTCACTGTAACTTCCAACTCCTGGCTCAAGCAATCCTCTTGCCTCAGCCTCCTGAGTAGCTGGGACTACAGAAACCCAACACCCTGCCTTGCTAATTTCAGTTTTTTTGTAGAAGAGTGGTCTCACTGTGCTATTGCCCAGGCTAGCCTTAAACTTCTGGGCTTAAGCAATCCTCCTGCCTTGGACTCCCAAAGTGTGAGCCACTACATCTGGCCAATTCTTAAAGCAGTTTTACTTTGCTCCCAGTTTTTTTTCCTTTATTTTGACAGAGTCCCACTATGTTGCCCTCGGTAGAGTGCCATGGTATCACAGCTCACAGGAACCTCAAATTCTTGGGCTTAAGCAATTCTCTTGCTCCAGCCTCCCAAGTAGCTGGGACTACAGGCACCTGCCACAACACCCGGCTATTTTTTGGTTGCAGTTGTCATTGTTGTTTAGCAGTCCTGGGCTAGGCTGAACCCACCAGCTTCGTGTATGTGGCTGGCGCCTACTCACTGAGCTACAGGCACTGAGCCTGCTCCAAAACAGTTGTTAAAAGATTTAGAAGATAGTACAGAGTTCCTAGATATCCCACACCAAGTTTTTCTACTACTGATATGTTACATTACATTTTGGTGCATTTGTTATAATTAATGCACTAATATAGCTACTTTATTATTTACTACATTTCACAGTTTAATCTGATTTTTCAATTTTTTACCTAGGTCTTTTTTCTGTTCCAGGATCCTGTATTAGTTTTATATGGCTACTATTAAAAAAATTCATCAAACTGGGTGGCTTAAAAAAACAGAGATCTATTATCTTACCACTGCATAGGCTAAAAGCCTGAAATCAAGGTGTCAGTAAGCCCATGCTCCCTCAGAAACATGTAGGGTACTCCCTCCTTTCCCCTTCCTAGCATCTGGTGGTTTGCTGGCAAACCTGGTGCTCGTCAGCTTGCAGCTGCGGAACTCTGAGCCTGGCCTTCATTGTCAAATAGCATTCTCATGTATCTGCACTTGACCATCTTCTCATAAGGGCAGCAGTCACACTGGATTAGGGCCCCACCCTACTCCAGTTTGGCCTCATTTTACCCGAACTAATTATACTGAGAATTATACCTCATTTCCAAATAAAGTCATATTCTCAAGTTCCTAGGATTGGGATTTCATCTCTTTCTTTTGAAAGGAGACATAATTCAATCCATTACGATCTTATCCAAGAGATTATGTCTAGCTGTCAAGTCTCCTTAGGCTCCTCTTGGCTATGGCAGTTTCTCAGACTTCCCTTGTTTTTTGATGACTTGACAGTTTTGAGGGATACTGGTTAGGTATTTTGTAGGATGCCACACTATTGGAACTTTTCTGATACTTTTCACATGATAAGACAAGGGTTATGTGTTGTGAGGGAGGCCACAGAGGTAAAATGATATTTTTATCACATCTTATCAAGAGTACACACTGTCAACAAGATTTTTCACCATTGAAGTTGACCTTGACCTTGACCTTGAAGTTGATCCCCTGGCCGAGGTGGTGTTTGTCAGTTTCTCCACTGGAAAGTTGCTCTTTTTTCCTCCCTATGCACATTGTACATTTTGGAAGGAAGTTGCTATGCTCAGCCCACATCTAAGAAGTGGGGAGTCATGTGCCTGCTCCTTGAGGGTGGAATATATGCATAAATCATTTGGAATCCGTCTGCATGAAAGGTTTGTCTTTTTTTCCCCCACTTACTAATTTATTCAATCATTTATTTATATCAATGAATTCATGGATGTTTACCTTACACTTTGAGTTATAATCTATTACTACTCTATTTATTTTGTTGCTTAATTTATTCCAGCTTTGCCACTGAAAGCTCCTTCAGCTTACTCCTCTGTCCCTTTCAAATTGCCCCATGTTATGGACTGAATAGTGTCCTCCTAAAATTCTTATGTTAAAGCTCTAAATCCCAGCAAGATGTATTTGGAGATAGGGCTAAAGGTTAAATGAGGCCATAAGGGTGGGGCTTTAATCTAATAGAACTAATGTCTTTATAAGAAGAGAAAAAGGCACAAAGGAAGTGCATGCATGCCCTGTCTCTTTCTGCACATGCACAGAGGAAAGGCCAGATGAGGACACAGAGAGAAAGTGGCCTTCTTCAAGCTAGGAAGAGAAGACTCTCCAGAAATTTACCCTGACATTACTTTGACCTTGTACTTCTAGGCTCCTGAACTGAAGAAAATTCATTTCTGTTATTGTTTTTCTTGCCAGGTATCCTCACATGAGTGACCTGGTCTTTAAATCCTGTGTGGCAATCCCCAATGAACTGCCGTGATGTCTAGGGAAGACGGGGCAACCTGGGAGTCCAACTATGTCCTTAAGATCATCCAATTTGGGGATGACTATCCAAAACGCTTCATTGTGGGAGCAGACAATGTGGGCTCTGAGCAGTGCAGCAGATCCACATGTCCCTTCTAGGCTGTGGTGCTGGTGGGCAAGAGCACCACGATGGGCAGGCCATCAAGGGCATCTGGAAAACAACCCAGCTCTGGAGAAACTCTGAAGTTCTCCTCTGGAGAAACTGCCTCATATTTGGGGAATGTGGCCTTTGTGTTCACCAAGGAGGACCTCACTACTACAGTTCTCAGACCAAAGCTCACTTCTGTAAATAAAGCTTTATTAGAACGTGGCCATGCCTGTTCATTTATGTATAGACCATGACTACTTTCATGCTACAATGATAGTATTGAAAAATTATGATAGAGTATTTCTTGTCTATAAAGCCCAAAATATTTATTATCAAGCCCTTTACAGAAAAAGTTTGCTGACCACTGCTGCCCGATAGAACATTCTGTGATGATGGAAACTCTGTATCTGTGATGTCTAATACAATAGCCATCAGCTACCTACACATAGTTACTGAGCTCTTGAAATGTGGCTTGGCAACTAAGGAACCAAATTTCAAATTTTGCTTGCTTTGATTACTTTGAATTTTAAGTATCCTGTGTCTTTAGTGAATACCGTATTGGACAGTGTAATTCTAGGTGCCCTGAACAGGCCTTGGGGAGTCTGGGATTCTACCTCCAGCTGCTCCTTCTGGCCACTGTCCTCAACTTCTGCGTTATCGCTCTGGGACGTGTCTGCACATGCAAGGTTTTTAACCAGGAATATGTAGCTTTCCTCAGGCAAAGTAGGGGAAACTTGCTGTTAGTCTTGTGCTCGAGATTCTTCCATACCTACCAGCACAGTGCACCTTGCTCCAAGATTTGACCTCAGAACAGCATGACCGGAGGAAACGCCACAACATTGTTCTCCCAGGGCGGGAGGGCGATGTTCCCTCCCTTTGCATGTGGCTGGGATTTCTCTTATAAAGTGTTCTGTTCTTTTCCTCAGAGATAACATCAGTTCTGCTTTTCCCTTCAGAGGACTATCTGATGGATGGGCACAGAGAAGGGGAGATCCATCACACAGGCATTCCAAATTACACTTCTTGATAGGTTCCCTCCATGAACTCGATTTATGTGAGGTTAAAAGCATGACTGTGATTGGATTTACACACATTTGTTGAGCATCTGTGTTTCAAGCACTCAGCCCTTTGCTATGAAAGTCCCAGTCTGCTCCTCCCCATTCCCCAAGCTGACAAATCCACTTTCATAATCATCCCTTTGGATCTGATTTTAGCAGTTGTAGGGGGACTGCTTGCAATATAAGCATAGCCTTTTCTTGAATAATTTACAAATTTTTCTGAAGAGCTATTTCTGGAGAGACATTCCTGATTTACTCATTTGGACTCACATCCCTTACCCATTCCCTTTCCCTGCCTCATTTTCCCCAGAGCACTCACCACCCTAAAAGCTGTCTGATTACCTGATGATCTAACTTCCTGTCTCCTCCTTTAGAATATGGCTCCACGACAGCAGGAATCCTCTGTTTGCTGCAGTACAGGCAGTCCCTGAGTTACAAACCCCCAACTTATGTACAACTTGCACTTATAAAGGAGAGGCCATTAGGGTAAGTCCCCAAGTTACAAACATCTGACTGATTTACAACTCACATTTATGAATGGAGGCTGTTTCAGATAATAGGTATATGTACCTGTTTCAACTTACATACAAATTCAATTCAAGAACAAACCTACAGAACCCATATTGTTTGTAACCCGGGGACTGCCTGCGTTTGTACTACACAGAGCAGTGACAGAAGGTCAGTACTCAACTGCTTTTGAATGAATAGAAGAATCAGGACACTATCTCACAGTGTAGCATCCATGTTCAAAGGCAGATGAAACTTTCTTATGAACATAGAGAAGGACAGATGTGAGGAAGGAAGGAGAGAATCCTTCTTTACTGCTGTTGTGGGAATGGGGAGAGGCAAAAGTTGTAAAGAAACATGGAATCCCACCCACATCACGAATCAAAATACCCAGACTTTGAGAAACTAAACACCTGTTGCTGGCAGAGGAGATATATAAACCCCCATGCCTCGATTCTCAGTTTCCAAGTTTTGGCAATACTCATTTTTTGCTTGATTACAAATATTATGACCCAGAATATTTTCCAAAACCCATTTATTTGCCTGAAATTTCAGTAGTTACTAGCTTTCAGAGGTTTATTTGATTTTTAAATAAAATAGTTAGGCTTAAGTTTCCCTTTGGAATGAACTGGAATGCTTTCAAATCATTTTTCACTTTTGCAGCTTAACTTGCAATGTACCTTAAATTAGACTTCTTAGAAAATAAAAAAGTGCTAGCAAATAAAATTTCTGAAGGTTTATTTCAAATGAAATAATATGTACAAAAACATATCATTAACTATAAATTATTATGCTTAGTAAGGCATTGCTATTATCATCATAATAAGTAATCCTGCAAAAACTTTGAAATAAAGTTTTCTCCCTCACTTTGCCAAGATGTGAAATTATTTGAGAATTGGAGATGGCCTAATGTTGAGTTACTTAATGAAAACAGCATAGATTTCCCATTCTGGTGAAGTGATAGAAATCTCTACAACCTCATCAGATAAAAAGTAATGGCTTTGAAAATGTCAGAGAGGGGAGAATAGAGGAATCAATTAAATTGTTTTTGTAGTAGTAATTACAGATTGTGAAGTGCTGGTTTTGTTTTAAGGGATTTTAAATGGGATTTTGCATTAAGGCATACTTAATATCAGAGTAGTTAACCCATGGAGAAACCAGCCTTGATAAGCTCCTGGGCAGTGTCCTGCCTAAGAGGATTACCCGAACACATTTCTTCCCATGATCTCCTGATTTTATGTAAATGAGCAAAGTCTATACAATACAAATAGCCCAGATTCAAAGCAAGTGTTTGAGAGCAATCAGTGGTAAAGGTAGGTTTATTTATGCCTTCCCCAACACTCCATGGTTTATTTGACTATGAAAGAAATGGGAATAGGGTCAAAAGTAGCCAGTTGTTTTAACACAGTGGCAGAGAATGGATAAGAAACAAGACTTTCTGTCTCCAAAGCCAAGGTGTTTCCTCAGCTTCTGCAGGGTTCTCTAAACCAGTGATTCTCAACCCCAACAAAGATTTGAAATCCCGGATTCCCTGGCCCTATCCTGGAATGAAATGGATGGATGGTCAAAGGTCACAAACTCAGATGCTTGCAGGGGCCTGGCATGTATCTGTGTGAAGCTTGTCTGCTGGGGGTAAGACAACTGGGATTTATTCAGGTCTGGTGAACTAGAACATGCCAGGCCTTCCTTAAAGCAATCATATTCAAAATTTCAAAACTCTTTGCTGCCCACAGGGCCTGGGTCTAGTCAGCAGACCCCAGGCAGGCTGCCTCTGGAATGAATAATTGCTAAGGTATAATCAGACAAAGTCTATGAACTCATCTTTTCTTTTGAGAAACTGCCTTTTTTTTTTTTTTTTTTTTTTTTTTTTTTAAGATACAGGTTTCACTCTGTCATTCAGGCTAGAGCGCAGTGGCATGATCATAGCTCACTCCAACTCCTGGACTAAAGTGCTCTTCCAACCTCAGCCTTTCTAATAGCTGGGACTACAGGCATGCACCATGGTGCCCAGCTAATATTTGAATGTTTTTAAGACAAAGGGTCTCACTATGTTGCCCAGGTTAATTAGCAAACTGCTTTTGATGTCCATCTCAGCAAGTTATTGATTTAATACTTCTCAGCACCAAAATTATCCTTATTTGCTTGCTCTGTGAAAATGGAGCAGAGCCCTTTATTTTCTTTTGCCAGTGGATACAAGGCTAAGCTATGCCAGTAGGAGGCGCTGGAGAGAATTTACGAGAGAAAGGAGTTTGCTTCCTGATTCTGGTGAGTTCTCTAGGCAGGCTCCTGCAGCAGGCCAGTTTCTCTGGTGTCACCTCAAGCATTTTGCTCCTGTAGGGCACACAGTTTCCCTAGTGTCCTGCTATTGTAGAGTTCGAATCTTCCTCAGCACCCAGCACACAGCCTGGGAGACTTCTTCAGCACCCAGCTCTTGTAGCACACACAGCTTCCCCAGTGCCTGGCTCCCTGCAGTGCGATGTGGCCAGTAGCTTTCCCTGCACTGTGCCGCAGAATATAAACAGCTCTCCCTGACACCCTACACTAGAGGGAGTCATTTCTGCTGGCATGACACCACAGTGACTCCTCTACCATTGCATGTGCCACCACCAAGCCTATCATTGATGGTTTAATCTGTTTGGGCAACTATGACAAAGTGCCATAGACTGGGAGCTTACAAACAGCAGAAGTTGATTTCTCAGACTCCTGGAGGCTGGATGCCTGAGAGCTGGAAACCCGCCTGGTTGGGTTTGCCACTGCTGACTTCTCGTTGTGTCTTTGAGTGGAGAACTCTCTGGGGTGTCTATTACAAGGGGATTAATCCAAATAATGAGGGCTCCACTTTCATGATTTAATCACTTCCCACATGTCCCATGAAACAAGGTCTAGATCTCAACATTGAGTGCAGGCAGCTTTTTCCATGGATGATATATCTCCACCCATTCCACTCCAGCCATCAACAATGGCTGATCCTTGTATCCATGATTTCTGTAGTATTTGGTATTTCTTTTACTTCTTACTAGCCAATCTCTTGTTACTCTAATCTTCTCTCATCGTTAGCAACTCTTTATATTCAACTTTACCTTGTTTGAATTATTGTTTGGATTCCATCTCATGAATGGACCCCGACTGAACTACCCCAGCCCTCTCAGGAGATGCGCTGGGTCATTCAGATAGGACCTCTCTGGCCATCCCAGACAAGCCATGTTTATGTGTCTGTCCCTGAAATTGGACACACCTTACTATATATGTTCAAACCACCTGATTTGAGTGAAGTGTTAAATATCCAACTTCATTTAGTAGATAACTGAGAATAGGAAAAGTTAAATGGCTTCCTAACACTCTCACAGCCAGTTCATCACAGGCTGGGACCATAACCCTGGCATCCTGACCCCCAATCTGATGTTCTTTCCTCTCTGCCCTACTGGCATTATTTACCAAAAATGTTAATTAAGCAACTATTTGCTGTACCATAAGATATTCAAATTATAAAAGGTTTGAACTTACATATGCTTCTCAGTTAGGAAGAGCAGGCGTTAGGTAGGAGTGTGGAATTCAGGATCAGAGAGATATGGATGGACTATTTGCCTCCTGGGAAATCTGGGGAAAATGGACTAAGATTGTTACAAAATGGAAATATCTACACGATAGGGTTAGAAACAAGATCACAGACACAAAACTCCTATTACCACTAGATGAATTTAGGGGAACCGGACAAATAAAAGGGTAGCTAAATCATGCTGAACCTATTACCTTTCACTCAACTATTTTCCCTGCTCACATATTTTTCCTACATACATTTTAAGAAAGAAAATTCTAAAAGCCTTTTCCGGTACTTTCTCCCTGACCTGCCACTGTTTCTGCTTTCCAACATGAGCACGTTTCTGGCAGAGCAATGCTGAATGGGTCAGAGTGAGTCAGAGTGGAGAGAGAGGTGAGCGCCCCACTGCCTCATCCCCTGTTGCCCCACCTAATCAGTGTGAAGAAATGGTGAGCTAACTGCAGCTCGGGAAGCATTGCTGTCTGCCAGGCGCTATGTGCACAGAGACAGGCCTGCCATTCAGTGTAATCACCGTCTGTGTTTGAAGTCTGACTGTCTGGGGCAGAGCCTAGCTCAGGTCCAGTCTTAGCCCCTTGGTGCTCCTGGAATCTCCTTTGCAGTGTGCTCTTATTTGATTAAGAGATCCAGCTTCCATGCACCACAGTTCGTTTTGTGCTTCTTTATTTGCATGTTCCATAATTTAAAAATAAAAAATAAAAAAGATAATAACTGGCATTAAGATAATATTGCCATTCTTTGTTAAATACTTATAAAGCAGGTATTTAATATATTTTCATTTTATCTCCCCAACACTCCTGTGTGGTAATTCCTACTCTTTCCACTTTACAAGGAAAAAAAAACAAAACAAACTGAAGTTTAGAAAGATTATGAGCTCACTTGCCCAATGATACATGAGTCCGTTTGGTTTTAAGAGGATTATCTTTTCAGCACACCACATTGGTGCTTTAGGTGCAATTTGTTAGTCTACCATTTTGAAACAAAACAGCATCTATATTCTGTGACAGAATTGTGCTTACTGTTTCCTATTGCTTCCAGAGCCAGGAGAATGGCTTTTCTCTGAATACAATTACTTTCCATTTATCCACATGCTGATTACACTAGAGAACAATGCATCATTTGGTATATTGTTGGCCTATTTTTATAAATCTCGATGCTCTGCTCCCTTTATGCTTATTAAAGCCATCGTTCTCTTTCCTAGCTAGGTCAGCTCAAATCAACGCTGGCCAAACTTTGGAAATATTTTTTCTATCTTGGAACAGAATGAAGACTTTCGCCAAAAAGCCAACCTCTGTAATTTGTCCATTGGGCTATGCCTTCATTAGTGTGGGAATGAAGGAGGGATTAAGGCAGAGCAGGAGAGGATTAGAATTAGTGGGGAACATTTCTGCTCCCTCTTCTCCTGACCTTTCTCTCACCCCAACAGGCTCTGGAGAGAGGAGAGGATAGGTATTCAGAAGATTATCCATTAGATTATCTGTTAGAAAGCCACATGTTATAGCATTTTAAAACTATTCATTTAAGGGCATTTATTTAAAAATAAAATTTAATGCTAAAAAATATAGTGTGCCATGCCTGTGTGCTATTCTAAATGTTGATTTTTGTAGTGTTCTTACACCTCAAATGAGTTACAGACTTAAAAATCCGTGTTGCCAGAAAAGTGAAAGAATGGATACATTGCCATAGATGGGATTACAGAATTTAGCAGAATTGTGTGAATCGCTGACTTTGGAAAAACAGGATCATAGGTCCAAATATAGCTTATTTATTGCTTAACAAAGATAGAAGATATTTTTAATGCTCAGAAAAAATCATGGCTATTTTAAAGAACGACTTGAGCCCTGGACCATATTCTTTGTACTAAACCATGTTATTCTTTTGCCTGAGGACCAGGTCAGTTCAAATTTTCTCTTTCTAATTTTTTTTTTCAGTATTCTTTTTGCTTATTGAATAAAGCACATGCCAGCAACATGGCACCCTGAGTGCCATGGACAACTTTCCTAACAGACACAATAGGAGCATTGTGTAAAGGCAAGCAGGAGTGAGCTGTAAGGATGAAAGGTATAACCCCAAGTATCAGGAAGGAAGAATGTCAGCGCATGAGCTGATGCCATTGTGGCCAGAGAGGATCAAAGTTAGAAAAGGCTCTCCTGACAAGGTGCTGGGGGTTTGTGTCCTCAGGAGATGGCAATTGATCCTAAAACCCCTGCATTAAACTAGGACCTTGGAAATTCTGTGAAAAGGCATTAACATCTCAATGAACAGTCTTGAGATGTAAAGGAAGTTTGTGTTAGCAAACATTGGGTAGAAAAACAGTCTCTGGCGAGAAACTGAAGCAAACTGCCACAGTGCTTGTAGAATGACAATTTATGCTACTTACATGGTGCCAACATCCTCAGGATAAGACATTCATGCAAAACTGGTCCTAGACCAGGGGCACTCTTGGAGCCTCTAGAAGAAGCAAGCATGAAACTGCTGCTGAGGAAAACTTTCCTAAACCCTCACGTGGGTTCCCACGGCTTCCCAGGGAAAAGCAGGTGCAGGCTCAAAAATAAAAATTGTAGATAAAATAAGGGAAACAATCTCTAATGAGAGAAATCAAATATACAAACAGAAAGATTAGCACCCCCTCCAAGAACTTGGATAATTCAATAATCTGAAAGAAGCTATAACATATCTATAAATATGTAGAAAGAGTAGGATAGTTAAAGAAGAATAGGTAAATTCGCAAGAATAACAATTAGCAAGCTTACCAATGGTCAATGTTATGAAACAAAAATCACAATGGCTGATGTTGCCACATTAATGCTGTTGCTACAGGTTCTGAGAGGCACACACGAGCCACCCTAGCTCCTGTGCTGGGGGTCAGCTGGGGCTGGCTAGATGACCCTGTTGATCTGGGCTGGGTTTGCTCACTCCTGGGGGCTCAGCTGGCTGTGGGCTGATCTAGGCTGGCCCCAGCTGGGGTGCCAGGCCTCCCGTTTCTCATCCTCCAGCAGATTAGCCTAGGTGTATTACTATGACGGTGGTAAAGGTGTCAGAGCATGAACAGCCAGCACCCTGAAATTTCTGCCTCATTTTCTCAACCAAAATAATGACATGAATGAGCCCAGAGTCAAGGACACCCCATTTATGATGAGAGGCCATTACATTGCTCTGTGTAGTTAAAGGGAATAGGGCATGGATGCAGGGTGCAGTAAAGAACTGAGAACTTTACCACAATTTACGACACATGGCCTACCGAACTCATCTGAAGGATGAGTGAAGAGAAATCTGAGAAAATGTCTTATTTTGTAGCAGAGATAAATTTACGACACATGGCCTACCGAACTCACCTGAAGGATGAGTGAAGAGAAATTTGAGAAAATGTCTTATTTTGTAGCAGAGATAAAAGTAGAATATATGAAAGGAGTTAAGACATGAAGGGAATGGACTGAGAGGACCTACCATACGTTTAGTGGGCGTGCCAGAGGAAGATAACATATTCAAGGAAGAAGTAGTAAGAACTTACTGGAATTGATAACAGATACGTTTCTCATAATTTGGAAGCACAAGGAGCCCTGAGAATAATTTAGTTTTTAAAAAGTTCACCTACATGTACTTTCATAGAACTTCAGAACATAAAAAGAAAATTTAAAAGCCGCCAGAATAGAAGAGACAGATTGCTTACTAAAATACAAGTAGAGAATACAAACTTTTCCTCATCGACGATGGTCCCAGACAATAAGGAACTAATACTCATGAGTGTTGAGGGAAAATCGCTGTCTATCTAGAACTCTACACCATGCTAAACAGTCACTCAAAGAGGAGGGCACACACACACAGTTTTGAGACAAAGCCCCAGGCTGAAGAACTATTATGGAATGTGCTTTAGAAAGAGAGAAATTAATCAAAAAAATCAGTGGCCAGACATGGTGGCTCATGCCACCTAGCATGTTAGGAGGCCAAAGCCAGTGGATTGCTTGAGCTCAGGACTTTGAGATCAACCTGAGCAAAAGCGAGACTCAGTCTCTAAAAAAATAGCCAGGTGTTGTGGTAGGTGCCTGTAGATACTTAGGAAGCTGAGGCAAGAGGATCACTTGAGCCCAAGAGTTTGAGGTTGCTGTGAGCTGTGACCCCATGGTACTACCAGGGGATTCTGTCTCAAAAAAAAAAAAAAAAGAAGAAGAAGAAGAAAGAAAGAAAGAAAGAGAAAGAAAGAAAGAAAGAAAGAAAGAAAGAAAGAAAGAAAGAAAGAAAGAAAGAAAGAAAGAAAGAAAACAAGCAAGCCAGGCGTGGTGGCTCATGCCTATAATCGTAACACTCTGGGATGCTGAGGCAGGTGGATTGCCTGAGCTCACGGGTCCCAGACCAGCCTGAGCCAGAATGAGATCCCATCTCTAAAAATAACCAGGTGTTGTGGCAGGTGCCTGTAGTCCCGGCTACTTGGGAGGCTGAGGCAAGAGAATCACTTGAGCACAAGAGTCTGAGGTTGCCATGGAACTCTACTGAGGGTGACAAAGTGAGACTCTGACTCCAAAAAAAACAAAACAAATAGAAGAAAGAAAGAAAATCAGCAGACATGGATTCATTAACAGCAAACCGAAACAGTAAGCGTAGTGGCAAATGGGGCAGCATGAAAACAAGGTAGATTGAGTTACTTCCCATGAAAACTGCGAAGCAACAGAGTTGAAGTGTTCAGAGTTCCTCATGTTACACAGAAGAAGAATATAGGCAATAAATAAACTTAAATTTCATTAAGTCAAATATGCTTATTAAAATGAAAGGTAACTGTTAAAAGAATAGAAATAGAATATGCCTTCTGATGCAAAAAAGGGAAATGGTACCTATGGAGAACCTGACCAGTCTACAGCACGTAGGAAAGAAGTGAAAAGAAGTGTGTGTGCATAAAAATTATAACCAAAATAAGATAGCAGTGAGTAAAGATCTATCAGTAATTACAATATTTGTAAATGTATTAAACACAGATAAAAGATTCTTGACAATCCACTTATGTGTTGTTTACCTAATAAAGTCCCCAAACATAACGATATGAAAAGTTTGGAAGTAAAGAAGTAGATCCGGGCATAACCAGCAGAGGATTATCATCTATCATATATAAAAATTCTTTCAAATCAGTAAGATAAAAATGAAAATCTCAAAAGAAAAATGGGCACAGAATATGAGCAGGCAATTCACAGGAGAAGAAACCAGAATGATCACCAGACATATGCAACTGCCCTCGTCATCAGGGAACCACAAAACAAAGCAAAGAGGTGTCATTGTATAGATGTCACATTGGCAGGAAAGTCATATGGCTAACACCAGATTTGTTGGTAAGAATATGGGAGAATGGGGTATAAAATACACTGTTGGCACAAGAGTGACTTGGCAAAACATTTTGTAGGGTAGTGTAATAATATGTAGTAAAACTGAATATATACAAACATATTACCACATATTAGAGCAACTCTCATGTGCATACTTAAGGATGTATGTATCAGAGTGTTTACAGGGAAAAACTGAAAGCAACATTTAAAAAGCCAGTCATAAAAGAATATATTATGTAATATATCTTATATAACAATGCTACATGTACCTATATCTGCTCATATATTAATAGTTTTAAGTACATGCTTGTAAGTAAAAGCTTTAAATGTACCCCATTAAGGGTACACTGGAATAGCTACAAACTTCCCAACTTCAGGACAGTGGTCACCTTCAGGAAGAAAGGAAAGGTAATCTAGTGCAAGGAAGGTAGGCAGAGTTTAATGTTTCTTGTTAAAAAAAAAAAATCATCAAATATGGCAAAATGTTAACTAGAAATGTTAACTAGAAAAATCGTCAAATACGGCAAAATGTTGTGTGGTAACTAGACAGGCATCTATTATACCTGTACATTTCTTTAATGTTTGAAATGTTTTATAATTAAAAGTTTAAAATTATGTAACTAACACAATGTACTCAGAGACTTAAATGCCAACAATCACCACAAAAACAGCAAATAAAATAGAAAGTCAAGGTAAGGTGTTCCAAAGAGTAACAATTTTGAAGAGTCATGACATTCCTAAGGTGAAGCATTAATAGAAGTGTAAACGTGACCAGGAATATATACCCAAGGTTTTCTATTTCTTTAGACAAAATTAATGTTTAACCCGGGTGTTGCCCTTGGTAGTGTTGAGTACAGTAAAACACGCTGTACCCGTCCACGTAGCTAAGCCCAAATTAGAAGCAGTCAGCTTTGAAATGTCATGACTTGCAGAGCCTGGAATTGTCCCCCTCTGCAATATATTAGCATTATTTTCCCATCTGAGCGCTCTTGGGCAGCACCAGTAATACCCAGGGGTTTTTCTTAGAGGCTAGGGCCCAATCCTCCTTGAGTTCCCAGGAACCCCCCCCCCCCCACCCCTTGCAATGTGGGGTTTGTAAAACTCACAAGGATTCTTGTGCTGTAGGGGCTGAGTTCCCGGTGTAGTTCACATTCTCGACAGGCATATCCTGCTTGTGCTGAAAAACAAACACAGGCTTTAGTCTCCAAGGCCTGAAGTCAGTTAGGAACTGGCCAAGGAGACCAACAGACCAGTACCTCTGAGCCCTGTGCCTTTTAGCTCCCATGCCCAGACGGCTCAGGTGCAGACGGAACCTGCTGCAGGCAGGGTATTGAACGGGGCCCAGTCCTCTGGTAAAATCATAGACCTCTGAGGTGAGTCAGATGCAGAGTGAAGTGTACTTGAGGCACATTTTAAAGGTCAGTTTAAAATCCGGCAATGTGATGATTTTAAAATCTGCTTCAGGACCGGACCATCATTTTACCGGAGCCATTTTGTTCAGCGGCATTCCCAGAACACACAGCCAGTGTGGCTTATCTAAGCCCCCCTGTGCTTTAAATGAGTTAAATCAACAACTCTTATGACTGACAGGGTAAAACATTACAGAGAGATGCTCCTCGTGTCCCAATCCCACTCCACCTTCCAGACCCAGATCACATTCCCCCTCTTATTGACAACCTTCTCCCTGGACTCTGCTCTTCTTCAACAGACTCCAACACTTACCGGCAGTGGGGAAGTAGAGAGCTTCCGTGGCTTTGTACTGGGCAGCCCTGGACCTGAATGCCGATCTCAGTTTATTCCCTGTAGAATCTCAGGCACTTCATTTAACCTCTCTGGGCTTCAGTTTCCTCATCCGAAAATCAGGGAGGTAAAAATACCCAGCTCACAGAGACGTTGTGGGGACTAAATGAGATTTGCATGGACATCGTGGGCCCTGCTCCCTCTGAAGCGTGGCCCGGAGTAATCCTGAATTCATCCCTGTTGTTACTGGCATTCTTCTTGTCATCCTTTCTATTATTGTTATTGTTGTTGTTGTTATTATTTTGTCCTTCATATCTCTGTTCCAAGTTGAAGGTGGTTATTTTGAACTTAGAGAAAAACTTTAATTTTTCCCCTACTGGTGTTGATTTAAAATGTTTCGCTTTATTTACAATAAAAGAGCTTTCCTTGAGTTACTGTGCCTTACATTTCCTTTTTTCAAACAGCATTAAGAACAAAATAATTCTAAAAATTGAAGTCAAGTGTATTCAGGAGTCAAACATTTTCAGTCTTAAGCCCCTCTGTTACCCAAGCCACCAAGCCACTGATGACCTTAGCTGGCTTCCGAGGGCTGTGTGTTGACTCTTGGAGGCACTGGTGTAGGGTTATGGTCAGCATTTAGGGAGCGGTAGGTGGAAACTTTGGTCACATTGTGGGAGGTGAACTGCTATAGGAAAGGCCACCGAAGAAGCCAGGGCAGGGGTCAGTTAAGTTCTTTCCATTTGGATGTTGCCAGGAGGATGAGCCTGAGGACAAAGAGCATTCTTTTATGTCATTACTCAAATTCAAGCATTAACAAATTTAAGCACATGGTAGGTGCTTAATACTCACTGAGGGGTAAGTGTGACGCCTCTCCTGGGGACTCTCCATTTACCTGGAAACTGACCCATTCTCCAATGATTCACAATAGACAAGTGCTCCCTCCTCTGCCCCCACCCAAAAGCCTTATAAATAAATGTTCACACACCTTGAAACTTGTTCTTGTATTTATTATTCTAAATTATTATCCAAAGAAAAATTTATGGTTATATATACTTTAAATATGATGCAGCATAATTCTGAAGAAAAATAAATGTAATTTTGTAAATCAAGAAGAATTGTTTTTCTAAGGCAAATTTTAGCATATCAAGATTCCAGATGTCAGTACCTCATGGGAAAATGTCATTGTTTTGTATTTCTAAATCTCATACACAATGACTAAAACTTTTACAACATAACCACAGTGACTCTGGCATCCCCTGGCACTGAAAACTGGAGGCTGCAAGCCTCTGCCAGGACTGGGGGACACTGTCAGGTCCCCACTAACTTAACCCTCAAGAGAATTTGTGTCTGGCAAAGCTTTACCTGCTGCCCCACAGCATGGCCCGGCCCATGAGAGTCCTGCATTTTGACAGAATGGCGGAGGGCCGATGATTACACAGAACACTGTAGGGCTACGGTGTCCAAGGGATGAAATTCTTGATTGTTTATGATGATTGCTTATAATGGATATAGCGCTATTGAAACATATCACTGATCTCTTTTTTCCTTCTGTGGACATAGCCTTTTTCAAAGTCCACATTCTCATCTACCTGCTGGGGAGATGTTGGAGGAGACAATGAGGAATCTTTGAATAGTAATTCTGAGTCTGTAGTGAGGCAACATGAGGAAAAATAAGCATTTTAAATATTCTTATGCTCCTATTAACACATTAAACCTAGGTCTGGTGAAATTGAACACGGAGATTGTTAGAAACCAGAAAGAATTCAGGATGGGATCAAAGGGAAGTTCATATAAGGCAGGGAGAGAAAGCACCAGGAGGATATCACCTTCCAGTTATGAGAGTGAGAGGGAAGGAGAAGTGGGGCACGCAGCAGGCCACGGTCTACAGTAACCACTTACCCTTGGAGGTGAAATTCAAAGGAGAGGCTTCCAGAGGTCAGCCGGGGGACATGGGAGCCAGAGGCCTGCGCAAGAGCTTGCAAGTGTCTAGGGAAGCTCCATGCTCAGCTCAGGCCACAGCCAGCTCGTGTCAGGGAGGGTCAGCATAATGCTCCCTGGGGCTCAAGTGGTTGCTGCACCTTTGGGGCCCATTTGGAGATCCATCAACTGTACCTAAGTAGCCACCAATGCCTCACAAAAACATAGTGAACAAAACCTTTCCTGCCGCCTCACAGTGGAGCCAAAGGGTGGTGCAAGGAACCGAACACGTGGGTCTGGAGCCCTCCTCTTCCTCACTGCACTTCCCTAGCCACCACCTTTTGTGTGTATCATCCCAGATGACAGCAGTGGACCCAAGGAGGCGTTAGATAGACTGAGCCTGTACCTGAAAGAAAATGAGTCATTGAAATGAGACTATTGAAACCAAGACACAGAGATGCTGTTAATCGGCACGTTGAAGTTCATGCACTCTGTCCCAGGACGGTGGGCAGAGGGAGACAGGTTGGCTGGCTAATAGAAAACAAACGCGGATTAAAGATGGCAGCTGAGTAACAGCTTCCCTGTAACTGGGCCTGGCGAATCTGGGGAGACAAGACTCCAGATATCTCTGGCCGGTGGGACCTGCCTACAATCATCCCTTTGAGGACACAGAGAGCCAGCAAGGGACTTCTGGACCCCAGGAGGAAGACAAAAACAGTGGAAAACTGGCAAGTGGCTGCGTGTGTTCGATCAACCTAATCACGC